>NW_019280341.1:469832-531115 GCF_000648695.1 Onthophagus taurus
TATTAAACTGTCAAATTTAATAAAATGATCCTGTAAACTATCACCATCATACTTTAAGGACAACCGCTGTCTCCGTATGTACAGTTTTGATAATGTACTTTTTCTTTCGAAGATATTCTTTAAAGATTTAATCATTTCATATGCAGTTTTAGAATCTTTTACGTACTCAATGTGTCGATCAGAAATGCATTGCACAATTATAGACTTAGCCTTTGCATTTTCTAGGTTATGTTGTTCTCGAGCTTTGCTGTCCATCGCATTTAGTTCTGACTCCGTTTTTGTATTTAATGTTACGTCTCGACATCCTTTTTCATCCAATAAACAATTTACACGAAACAACCAATTCGAAAAATTACCGTCCGCTAATAACGGAAAATGGCTTCCAGTTCCTGTCGTCGACATCTTGTGTCAATTTCTTTTCTTTTTTATTACTTTTTACGTTCTTCTTTTTTACAAACACCACTTTCTTCGCTATCTGGGAGACCTGGGCCCATAACCTATTGAACTTTGCTAGTAGTAAAACGCAGTAGGTTTTAATTTAACTCCACAATATATTTATAGAAAACTCTCCGTCGTCATTGTCAGACATCTTAGATCTTCTACAACTTCCGGTTATTATACGTAACCAACTTCACACCACTTATTCTTACTTTTACATACAGATGTCGCGATAGTCAAACCCTAACACTTTTCAATCGTCATTGTAGGAACTCCAACTGACTTTGAATGTTCCATTCCAAATCGCTGTAGTATTTTTATGGTATATGTTGGCTGACTTATAAAAATATTGTTATCAGCCTGTTGAATTTGTATACCGAGAAATGAATTCAGTTCACCTTCCGTAATCTTGAATTCCTGTTTTAGTTGGTGGATTAATCCAGTTATCTTTTCTTGTTATTTTTTCTTGATTGGGAATCCTGCTATCAATCCATCATCCACATAGATTACTAAGAACAATCACTGACCATTTTTATATCTTATAAACAAACATCGATGTGCAACGCTTTCTTGAAACCCCTGCTTTAGTATAAATTGTTTGAATTTGTAGTTCCAGCACTTTGGTGCTTGCTTCAAGCCATAAAGAGATTTTTGAATTCGGCATACTCGATTAATTCCGTCATTAATTCCTTCTGGCTGTTCAATATATAGTTCTTCTTTAATTTCGCCATAAAGAAAAGCGGTCTTCATATCAAATTGCTAAAGTTTCAAGCCTTGCGTAGCTGCCATGCTTAACAATACGCGTACTGTATGTACACTGGATAAAATAGCTCGTCGTAATCTATTCCTTCATTCTGCGCGCACCCTTTTACTACAAGTCTAGCTTTCGCTCTCTCTGATTGATTGATCCATCTGGTTTTAATTTCATTCGATATACCCAGCGATTTCGTAGAACTTTAATTCCTTCTGGTAATTCTTCCATCTGCCATGTACCATTCTCTTCATGAGACTTCATTTCCTCGTCCATCGCTTTCTTCCACATGACTTTATGTTCAGAATCTATCGCTTCTTCATACGTTCCTGGAGCATCCCCCAGGGTAGGCAAAGTAAGCGTAATCTTGTAAGGATTTTTCCTTTCCTAGAATTGTTACCTCATAGTAATTGTATCGACTTGGTAGTTTTTGTTGTCCTTTTGGACGTGTCGAATTTGTTTCTTCTATATCTTCATTACAATTTTCTAACTTATCTGGGTAACTTTCTTCAAGAATTTCTTCCTTGTTGTTGCCTACAGATCCCTGAGTTTCAAGGTCGTTCTTAAAATCACTCTCTAAACTGTCCAGTTGATAAGTCAATTCATTTTCGAATGTTACGTTATAGGAACGCACCAGATCTCTGCGTCCGTCAACATAAATTCTATACCCATCAGATTCCTCGTAACCAACCAAAAGTCCGCATTCGCTTTTGCTTCCAAATTTTTGTTTTCGATTAGGTTCTGGTAGCAAATACCAAACTTTCGTCCCGAACACACTTAATTTGTCAATATCAAAATAATTAATCCCATACTACAGTTCAATTGGTGATTTTTCATTCACTGGTGTAGGTGCCGTTCGATTAAACACAAAAACGCGTATTACACGCTTCAGCCCAAAGTTTTATAGGTAATCCCTTTTGTGTAAGCATAGCACGAGCTGCTTCAATTACAGTACGATTTTCTCTTTCCGCCGCGCCGTTTTGTTGAGGTGTCTTTCAGTATTTTATTTAGATATTCAGTTTCAACACCTGCAGTGTCCGCTTCGTTAAAGAAAGTTTCAATGCACTTTGCTGCCTCATTTTTGGTTTTAAGGTAAAACAATCGTCTGAATTTTGTAAAATCATCTTTTAAAATTAAGCCATACAATTTTCTTGACGGGCTCACCCGACATAGGTCCAATCAGATCCGCGTTAATCTATTCACCAGCTTCCTTCGCACGCACCGTTCTCGACCCACAAAATTCATCTTTAATTTCAACACTGATAGCATTTCTTAGTAAAAACATTGCAATGTGTCTTTCATTGTGATGTGCGAGTCTTTCGTGCAACACTTGCAACGATTCATTTACTGACGCAACATTTACGACCACGGGATTCATCGGTTTTACTACTGAAATGTCCAAAATCGTCAAACCGTTAGATATTGCCTTTCCGGTTACCAAAATCTGTCCATCACGTTTAACGACACACGAACCATGGGTTGCGCATCCACTCTTTCTGGCTTGCGCGATAGAAAATAAATTTCCACGTAATTCTGGCACGTACAAGACATTTTTGAATTCACGACTGACCCATTCTTATCTCTCGCTTGTATGCTCACTTTTCATATTCCTAGAGCTAGTAGATCTTGAGAACCAATTCCAGTTATAGAAATTGGAACCCTCATACGTCTTAAAGTTTTTCTTGTTTGACGTCATGTGCTGGGAACATCCAGAATCAGCAATCCATGCATCCACACCGTTGGAATTAATATAGCTGGGAATTGTTTTCATTGTCATCATTCGATTTCTCTGGGCACTGTGCAGCTTTATGTCCCCTTTTGTGACATTTATAACATTTAAAAAGGAAATTGCTGCTTTTGTTTTTCGTTGTATCCCCATTTCCACTTTTCGTTGATACTCCGTTATTGTTCTGTTGTGCTCCACACAGAGCCACCATGTTATTATCCGTACCAACTTTTATTCTTTTCTTCTTCATGGTTACGAATACGCTCCGTTAACATATCAAGCGATCTGGAATTGTCTGATTCAGCTTCCTAAACCGTTTTTACAGCTATATGTATATTCAACAGGCAAAATATATAAAACTCGTCCCAGTAAAATGCATTCGTCAAGCTCTGCTTGCTTTTTCCTTTTGAGTTCACTACTTATTTCATTAATTATGCAACTCACCAATATGGGTATCATATTAACATTAGCATCGTAGGCACAACCCAAAAATTGTTCAAGCAATTTATCTAAACGTTGGCCAGTTCCCATGCTAAATGTTCTTCTCAACCGATCCCACATTTCTTTAGGGGCCTTACAGCCCAAAACATGACGCTTTAAGATCTTTGCCCACTACCCCGTTCCATAGTAAGACCGTAACAGGGACGTGTCAAGCACGTAAAAAAACGTTCCGAACACTACTATGCCCACTGCAACGGACCAACACCGTTCTATTCTCGTATGAAACGCGTATTATGCCCGTATGCAAGGCCCGTGTATACAATCTGTGGATGCCCCGTTCGGATCCTGTTTAGTGCAGCACCAGACCTGTTAGTTGTTGTACATTTTTGCTGTTGCGCCTACCTGCGGATAGTATCAAAAAAGCGACGGTGTGGCTATTAGAAAGTTATCTATCAGACAATTGGCAATGATTGCCATTATTTTGGACGAGGAAGAAGAAGTAATGCAAAAACGGCGACGACGGTACTGGATTCACGATGCTCTAAAAGAACGAAAAGCTGAGGGAGAATACTGGACACTATTTAGANTTCATATATCAAAGTACCCTTAAAATTCACTAAAGAATCACCCCTTGAAGTTTGTTGCAGTCATTCAGATACACCCTGTATAAAACTCGTCCTAGTAAAATGTATTCGTCAAGCTCTACTTTCGTTTTCCTTTTGAGTTCACTACTTATTTCATTAATTATGCAACTCACCAATATGGGCAATCATATTAACATTAGCATCGTAGGCATAACCAAAAAATTGTTCAAGCAATTTATCTAAACGTTGGCCCGTTCCCATGCCAAATGTTCTTCTCAATCGATCCCACATTTCTTTAGGGGTTTTACAGCCCAAAACATGACGCTTTAAGGTCTTTGCCCACTACCTCGTTCCATACTAGGACCGTAACAGGGACGTGTCAAGCACGTAAGAAAACGTTCCGAACACTACTATGCCCACTGCAACAGACCAACAGCGTTCTATTCTCGTATGAAACGCGTATTATGCCCGTATGCAAGGCCCATGTATACAATCTGTAGATGCCCCGTTCGGATCCTGTTTAGTGCAGCACCAGATCTGTTAGTTGTTGTACATTTTTGCTGTTGCGCCTACCTGCGGATAGTATCAAAAAAGCGACGGTGTGGCTATTAGAAAGTTATCTATCAGACAATTGGCAATGATTGCCATTATTTTGGACGAGGAAGAAGAAGTAATGCAAAAACGGCGACGACGTTACTGGATTCACGATGCTCTAAAAGAACGAAAAGCTGAGGGAGAATACTGGCCATTATTTAGACACTTAATTGACGATGAATTTTTTCAATACTTTTGAATGTCATCATTTCAAATTTCCTTCCAGGCTCTCTCTTTCCTTTGAGTATCCATATATTTTGGATGTTGAAGGTTATACAAAAATTCATATTTATTACGAACACATTCTATTAGTTTTTCGTCCTCCATATTTAACAAGTGTGAACCTGCTGCAGTGTACTAGCGCGAAAGGAATAGTAAAACAGATGTTTGCTGGCACCTGCAAAATATTCCTCCCTGGGAATTGCTGTCGGGCCGGGCATGGCACGGTACACTGTTGGCCGGTGCCGGAGCGGTCAAGTGGGCATTGCCTCAGGGCCGATTTACATCAGACGATTCTATCCCCACTCTATCATATTCTTTTAGTGTGAACAGATGTAGAGCATTCTTTCGTTGTTCTGTCTGTGTTCTCAAAGATTCTAGAGAATATTCTAGGAATGTTCGATCGCTTGAACGTGAACGTAAACGGCATTAGAGCGTGCGAACAATTGCTTAGAGCCTTCTTGCGTGTTCGGATGTGCTCGCTCATCGGAGCGATCTCTTCAAAGCGTTCTTGTGTTCTAGCCGAATGAGCATTCGTTCGGCTGATCTATGTGCAAGAATTCTGATTCTTGATTCTCATTTTTGCTCGTTGATATTTTGGTGTAAGCGCTAAAAACGCGATTTCGTTTACACTAAAAGATCAAGAAAGAATGCTCTTGTTCTAGCTCTAGCTCTTTGTTCGTTTGGTTTAAATGCACCTTCATAGTAATTCATACAAAGAATATTTTTTTATATGTGTCGATACGGTTACGGTCATGGTATGATACGGTGTAGTGGGCAAAGACCTTTATGGGTTGACTTAGTGCTCTAATTATATATAACCGGGCTCTTACACAATCGGCTTCGTATTTATCGATAGCTTCCAATTGTTCAGTGTTTAATTTTTCTACCTTTTCTGGTACTTTACGTGTACCATCCACGACGTCAAATAAACGAGTCGCACGAAACAACATGCACATGGATTCCTCCAAACTTCCCAGTTCTCAGCTTCAAGAAGTTCATCGACATACAACAAAAGATCCGTTTTGCACGCCATTGTTTCTTACTTAAACACTCGTGTTTTTAACCTCTACTTTATTTCGTGTTACCTTATTTATTTCGGTTTCGCGCACTTTGGGCCCATAACCTGTTGAGTTGCGGTAACGTTTTTAATAAAACAACGAGCCGTTGATAGAAAATATATTGAAAATATTACTGAACTACAAACTGTGGCGAACTACATATATGACCAGAACAAAATTCTCGGTCGAAACGCGCCTTTCGTACTGCCAACTTAAAAAATATATAAATCTGTAGCTTTTAGGCAAACAAGTAGCGACATCTATTGGATAATGTTTTAATAATACTTAACAAATATTCAATAGTAATCAATTTTGAACTTGTGCTAAAGTTAATATTTATTTTAATTAATTAGATGCGATGGAGAAAAAGATTGTAGAGATGGATCTGATGAACCAACATCGTGTCCACCAAGAACATGCAGAGCAGGAATGTTCCAATGTAAAAATAATCACTGCACTGCATCTTCGACAATTTGCGATGGTACAGATAATTGTGGAGACGGTTCCGACGAACAAAACTGTGGCTATCCATGCCCTCAAATCGAATTTAAATGTAGATCGAGCGGACGCTGTATTTTGGAAAGTTGGAAATGCGATGGGGATCCAGATTGTAAAGATGGCTCTGATGAAGATCCAGTACTTTGCGCCAACCGTACGTGTGACATAGATACGGAATTCCGTTGTAAAAATGGTAAATGCATTCCGAAATTGTGGACGTGTGATTTCGATAACGATTGTGGTGATGATTCCGACGAACCAGCTTATTTGTGTAGACAAAAGAATTGTACGGTTGGTTGGCAAAGATGTCCGGGAAGAACGAATTATAGATGTATTCCAAAATGGTTATTCTGTGATGGAAAAGATGATTGTCGCGATGGTTCTGATGAATTACCCGAAAATTGTCCAAAGTGTAATTCTGAAACTGACTTTAAATGCCAAAATAATAGATGCATTCCAAAACAATGGCAGTGTGACTTTACCGATGATTGCGGAGATGGCTCAGATGAAAGTGATAAAATCTGTAACGGGCATTATCGAGAATGTTCCGAATCTGAATTCAAGTGTAAAAATGGAAAATGTATCTCAACTAGATGGCGATGCGATCACGAAAACGACTGTGGTGATAACTCAGATGAAACGGCTTGCTCCGGATATCAATGTAAAAATGGAACGTTCCAATGCGCTTCTGGACATTGCATCGCATCTTATTTCCGTTGCGATGGTGATAGAGACTGCCGCGATATGTCCGATGAACTGAATTGTCCACCGAAGTTCCCCAATGGAAGATATTGCCCAGAAACAAAATATCAATGCAACAACCATCTTTGTATTAGCATGGCAGATTTGTGCGATGGAACAGATGATTGTTCCGATGGTTCAGATGAATCCTCTTCCATTTGCAGCAACTTCAAATGCGATAACTTACACAGATTCCAGTGTAACAATCATAAATGCATCTCAAGGTACCAACTATGCGACGGAATTGATAACTGCGGAGATGGTTCCGATGAAAACAACATGACCATATGTTCAACAAAACAAAAACCATGCGATCCAATTAGCGAATTTATGTGTGCGAATAAGAAATGTATTGAAAGATCTCAAGTATGCGATTTATCTGATGATTGTGGTGATCGTTCAGATGAATTAGGATGTCATCATACAAGTTCTTGTACAGATGAAACGCGCGGTCAATGTCAACACATATGCATGAACTTAACGGAGATTGGTTATATTTGTAGTTGCCAAGTTGGGTTTATTATCTCGAAACAAAATACGAAACATTGTGAAGATATAGATGAGTGCGCCATGAATACGCATCATTGTTCACAAAATTGCATCAATCTAAATGGAACTTATGAATGTTCTTGTCAGCCCGGTTTTAGATTGATAGACGGTCAATCAGGAGTTTGTAAAGCTTTAGTTGATCCACCCATTGTTTTACTTGCAAATGGTCCTGAAATTAGATCCTACGATTTACAAAACCGCGATGAAAATAACGTTATTAATCAAGAAAAACGGATTGAAGCAATTGATTATAATCCAAACACTCAAATGATCTTCTGGGCTGATAGTTATGACAAAACAATAAAAAGATCTTATATGATTAACGCACTTGATGGTAGGGTAAAAATGGGATATGCCCAAGATTTGGATATGAAAGGAACGTCGAAACCAACATCTTTATCGATCGATTGGATTGGTGACAATTTATATTGGACGGAAACCGATCGTCAAAGTTCTAAAGCTAAAGGAAGGGTTATGGTTGCTAAAACCGACGGAAGATATCGACGATCGATAGTTAGCGTTGGCGTAGAAGATCCAACTTCTATCGCTGTTGATCCACAACATGGAAAAATGTTCTGGACGGATGCAGGAGTTGCTCCTAAAATAGAAGTTGCTTGGATGGATGGATCAAAACGAAGGCCGCTCGTAACGCAAAACATAAGACATCCTACAGGGTTGACAATTGATTTTGGTATGGGTCATAATCTTTATTGGGCAGATACGAAATTAAACACAATTGAATCTATGTCGCAAGATGGATCTAATCGGAAATCTGTTTTACGTGGAGAATTTTTGAAACATCCTATTTCATTAGATGTATTTGAATCATCTTTGTATTGGGTTACTAAGGATACTGGAGAATTAATTCAACAAGATAAATTTGGAAGGGGTATTGCTGTTTCTGTTCTTTCTGATTTGATGAATCCTTCTGGAGTCAAAAGTAAGTGGCATAAACATTTTTGATTTTAAAATTTGCTCCATCTCTCCAACAATCTTCCTAATGTCACGTGATACATCTTTTGTATGGCCAATGGAGTGGAAATAACTCCATTGGCCATCAAGTACCGTGAATGTTTTTCAACAAAATACATTATTAACTTATCAAAATTATTTTTTTTTGTAGTACACCATAATTTAAAATATAACACAACAATTAACAATCCATGTATGAAAAGGCAATGCTCCCATTTATGTCTGTTGATACCGGATGGTCATAGATGCGCATGTCCGGATTCCGCAACTATTGCCAGAAAGACGGATATCGTTTGTGGGACTGCTTTACCTGAAAAGCCACTTCCAAGAGTCTGTATGTGTCAAAATGGTGGTATTTGTAAAGAATCTGATACGGAAGTAGATAAATTGGAATGTGTATGTTTGCCAAACTTTATTGGAGAAGTCTGCGATGTCCATACTGCGTTGAGTACTTCATCAACCGCCTCTAATGTAACTGCCGTTATTGTCCCGATTATTGTTATTTTGTTACTTATTGGTTTGGCGGCTGGTGCTTGGTTTGTAATTAGGAAGAGACCATTGTAAGTTAAAAAAATTGCTATTAATAAATCGGTTAATTTTTTTTATTGTAGTGGAAAAGGATCAACATTAGGTAGTTTGGCTAGTAGTCAAAGCGTTTCGTTTAGGCAAGGCACGAATGTTGAATTTGGACCTACGACATTTAATGAAAACGGATCCGGAAATGTAGAACCCTTGGATGTTGCTTATAGCTTAGATCCCGTCAGCAATAAAAATAGAGATTTCCACAATCCAATGTATGATGCAGTTCAAAATAATCCTGACGCAATGGGAAATGGAAGTTCAGGTAACATTTTCTTTTAAGATCCATCTATAAAAAATGATTTTTAAATGCAATTTTATTATTTAGCTTTATATGAAGTTCCGGTGGATGTAACGAAATCAAAAAGCGACACATTTATGGAACCACCAAGCGCTATATTAGCGCCATCTAGCGTAACACACAGATCGTCGCCTCAAGTGAATATTAGGCACAAAGAGTTGGAACCGGCAATCGACACCGGCAAAGATACGCAAAAGCTGGTAGAAGAAGACTGCTGATACAAACACAAAGAATCTATATACCGAATTTACTGGTTAGTGCTAGATTACATGAAGTGATTTGAAATTTTTAATTTCTAAGAAGAAACAAGGAACAAAGTCCAAATCAATAAAAAAAAATAGCGAACAATTCTTTTATATAGAAACCATACTTACTTTAATTTTTGTATTTTAAAGATAGTACATGTTGTGCGAATTTCTACATATTTAAAATGAAATTAATTTGAGAAGATATATAGTATATGATTTCAGAGAGTTAATGCGCTGTTTAGAAATCCGAATGACTGTGTATATAATATATATATTTTATTATTGTTATTAAGTTGTGATGCAGGTTTTATTTTCCTTGTTATGTACATTTTACACGTTTAGTTGTACTACTACGAATTTTTTAAGACGTTGAAACGTTTGAGAGATTTTTCCGTAATTCTATAAGAACAAAAAACATACTATTAGATTAAAAGAGAATATTTTTATATGAAGGTGTTGGTAAGAGAGTTTTTAAAAAACTTAAATCAGCATAATCGCCAAATTCCAAGATACATTCTATATTCTGAAATCATTTTGAATCCATTATTTTTGTGTTACACTAAAAGTGCCATCGTCCAAAATTTTAAATAAATAGAATTGATTATGCTGATTTATTTTAATTGTTGTTAACTCATTTGTTTTGTCATCGTTGGACTATCTTCCATACTGTAAGATTCTGTATATATCGTAAATAAAGTGTAAATTAATTAATATTTAACAACAGTCCGTAAAGTGATTTTTGTAACAGAGACAGACTGCATTTGCGAACATTCCAATATTTATAGACAGTATTTTTTTATTTGTACCAATAACCTCTTTTAGAAATCGATCATTTAAACAATTTTTAGATAAAGTACACTTTATATGACTTGTATGTGAAAATGTGAATTATACAAATAAAAAAATACCAAACAATGTTGTGTTAGTGTGTGATTAGTTTTAATTAATTTGATTTCATTAAAAACAACAACGTTAAATTAAAATATCCAGAAAGATAATAGATGATTTTTGAGCCAATCGCAGCTAAAGCTGTGTAATTTAAAAATTAAAGAAAAAATGTTAAAGCCATCCACACATGCCATCTTTTATTAAATGGCAGAATGAATGGGGTGTTCATTCGAATGAAAACTTAAAGGAATCTACAATATAATGTATTCCTATAGTATTACTGATTTTACATTCAAACAATAAAAGAAGCGTGTGGAAAATAATGCTATACGAAGTATTTTGCGCGTATCTTTTTTAACTTTAGATACAGTTGTAGTACATTGTTTTGCATTGCAAGTTTATACTATATGTATTTTCACTATCAAGCACACCGAAGAATGATTATTGATTTTTTAACATGATTTACAAGCTCAATACTTACAGGTGTTATAATAAAGATAAAATAAAATAGTTAATTATTACTTGAAGGTGTTTTAGTATTAAATAAACAAATTTCTAGTGTATTATCCTTTATTATACAGAGTGACTAAAAAATAGAGCGATTACTCGAGCGGCGACAGCAACTTTTACCCTTGTTTTTCCACCTCTTATTACATTTTATATAAAAGTTAAGTCGATGGCATGATTGATTGGTATAAGTTTGGGGGAGAAGTTAGGGGAAAGTGTTGTACCTTGGACCGATCTGTACCTTGGGTCACTTAACACAAAACAGTAATTTGTTCGTATTGATGTACTAGTCTGTAGGTGTAGTTGAGACTCGGAATTTTACAAATTTAAATATTCGAATAGTCGAACAATTCGAATAGTCGAATAATTCGAATATTTATTAATATTCGACTAGTGGAATACTTGTCGACTAGTCGTCAACTAGTCGAATTTTTCAAATATTCGGATAATTTGATTAACAAAACGTTTACTACTAATTTTTCTGAATTTCAGGAAAAACAAATAAACAATTAAGAATATTTTCTTTCCTCGTTAAGTTAAAAATTAATTCAACATTAAAGAGAAAAAGAAAAATACCTATACATACCTATTAATATACAGGCTGTCTCACGTAACTGGTTCGTTAAAACTTTTTAAGGTTCCACTATTCGTAGTGGTTTGAAATTTTGGTAGCATGGGTTGTTCATTCTAAACTTTCGATCTAAAATATTTTCAAGATGGCCACCTATTCCGGTCTACCGGAAGTAGACCACAACTTCGTTATTTTAAATGGAATGCTATAGTTTTTATTACACCTTTCAATTATACGTAAAAAAATATGTTGACTTTGATAAAAGTTGTTGGTACCTAGCGTTTTTTGTTTTCGAGTTATTTTGATTTTAAGTGTTTTTTGACAAATTTCACCATGGTCTTTAAAAGCCCATATCTCAGCTAACGATCATTCAAAAAAGCTCTGCATTGGCACGACTACTCTACAGATGCTGCCAAATAGATTGTCATTTGTTGTATCAGATAATCTTATACAGGCTGGTCAAAAATTGAATTATCGTTTCTCAATATTCAATTGCGAGAAAGTCGAAAATTTTAAATGGAACACCCCATATTTCTTTACCCTATCCGAAAAGGAATTTAATTCTCTACAAATTATCTATAAACATTCCTATACCTATTTAGTGTAGCTTCCCTGATATTGGAAAATTAATCAAAATCAGACATAGAATCCCAAAGCCCGTTTGTGTTTTTGTTAGCAGGCCAAGACATTTTGACAGTTCATCGTTTAATTTATTTAAATTATTATTGATATTATTTCCACAATTAACTATGGTTGAATAACCTTTAGCTTACTTGCTTTTATTTACCAAAATAACCAACAGAAAAACGAATAAATGAAACAATGAAAAACAACAATTTAATAACAGAAATTAGAATGGATAACATATAAAAAAACATAAAAAACTTAAAATTATAAAAAAATTAAAACTGTTCGATATGTTGACCATTCACCATTAAACATTTTTCAACTTTTCTTTCGACTCCTACGATTGTGGCCCGTAGAAATTGGTCGTCATCAATAGTACGTAGTACACGCACCACTCTATCACGCAACTCTTGTCGTGTGTTGACCGCTGAATTGTACACTTGATTTTTTAAGTGAGCCCATAAATAAAAATCCAATGGTATTAAATCTGGAGATCGTGGAGGCCATTGCCATGAATATAAAACAAATTTAAAATATCGGCGTTGGAATAATTTGCCATGATATACAATGACTTTCACTCGTAATCAAAAGTAAGTAACAACAACAATAACACAAATATGGACCAAAAACTGTCAAAATTCCATGGCCTTCTAATAAAAAAATCAAATGTTTTCCCGCATTCCGTGCATGCTTTGATTAATTTCCCAATATCAAGGAAACTACAATAAATAGGTATAGGAATGTTTATAGATAATTTGTAGAGAATTAAATTCCCTTTCTGATAGGCTAAAAAAATACGGGGCATTCCATTTAAAATTTTCGACTTTCTAGCCATTGAATATGGAGAAACGGTAATTCAATTTCTGACCAACCTGTATAAGATACTCTGATACAAGAAATGACAATCTATTTGACAACATCTGAAGAGTAATCGAGCCAATTTAGAGGTTTTTTTTTTTAATGAACGTTAACTGAGATATGGGCTTTTAAAGAACATGGTGAAATTTGCCAAAAAAAGCTTAAAATCAAAATAACTTGAAAACAAAAAATGCTAGGTACCAACAACTTTTATCAAAGTCAACATATTTTTTTATGTATAATTGAAAGGTGTAATAAAAACTATAGCATTCCATTTAAAATAACGAAGTTGTGGTCTACTTCCGGTAGACCGAAAGTGGTGGCCATCTTGAAAATATTTTAGATTGAAAGTTTAGAATGAACAACCCATGCTACCAAAATTTCAAACCTCTACAAATAGTGGAACCTACAAAAGTTCCAACGAACCAGTTACGTGAGACACCCTGTATTAAACGTGCATGACAACATTTAATGAAGTGAACAAGTGTACTACAATACAAAAAGTTGATATAAGCAAGCTCTATAAGTAAATATTTTCTGTATAAACAAAACAAGATGACATTAAAAAAAAGAATGGATCAAAAAATTGTATCGAATGAAGTAAATTATTATTTTTTTAACGAATGTTCATATAGTCGACTATTATTAGAATAGTCGACTATATGAACATCGTCGACTATTCAAATATTCGACTTTTCGGCTAATAAATTATGAAAATTATTCGAATTTCGAATATTCGATTATTCGACTATCCGAATTATTCGAATATGATTCCGAGCCCTACCTGAGACACATTTTCATAGATGGGCATCGATACTTTGCTGTCTGATCTTAATAGGTGGGACACTAATGTACGTTAGTGTGGTTGCCATAGTTCAGAGTAAGTATTGCTTGTTAAAGTTATCCATTGCCATTTGTTTTTATTAAGTTTTGAAAATTACAGAGTCCAAGTGGCAACCATTTTTAACATAACGAGATTACGTGTCCTGGAAACATTTCCCTTAAAACGTCCATTGTCCTTCTTGCCGTAGAGCTGTAGCTCCATCCTGTTGAAACCACACACGTTTTGGAACTATGATTTTTTTTAGGGGTAAATTGACTATTTGCCGCATATCTCGAGTTAGATATGACCGATCTAGTCGTGCTATTCATTTATCAAATTAAAGAGTATTGTATAGCCAATAAATGTTATTAATACTTATTATAATCGGTTCGCTAGTTTTAAAACAATGACCCATAATATGTGAAAAAGGGATTTTTTTAGACGAAATGTGAACAAAAATTCATGCAATATCCGTGGAAAGTCGCAGAATTCTTTTTTACCTTCTACGTAAAGTTTGCTCTTGTTGTTAAGAAGACAACAAAGTACGCAGGATGAGAATCTATGGAGAAATTACCAAAAATCCGATCTTCTATATGTGAGAGTACAGCTTTTTCTTGTACATGAAATTCCGCACAACTAGACCGTCAGAAATTTTTATGTTTCATGTTTCGTACGTTTCTGAGATTTTGCGTGCAGGAGCTATTCATCCCAATCTTTCGATTTAAAATAATTTCAAGATGGCTGCCACATCCAGTGTACCGAAAGTAGCCTACAACTTTGTTATTTTAAACAGAATGCCAAGGTCCGTCGAGTATTGGTTATAAGGTTATCCAACTCGAACAAATTAACGTTGACGGGGTGAGGTGGGAAACATGACGTCACTGGAGGAAAAATATAACATAATGTAAATTTAATATAAATATAATAATAATATTTATGTTAATAATTATTTAAAAATTAAACAAGTGTTATTAAACTCAAGAAATAAAGAGTTTCTATTGATTTACGTATATAAATGAAAACAGAAATGACAATTCTTCCAATGACGTCACAACAAGGCCTTTGCGGAGGGGATACGTTCATAACAACAGCGTTCATAGGGAGTTGGATAACCTTATACAGTATGTTTACTCAACGGACCTTGACAGAATGCTACAATTTTTATTGGATATTTGAATTGAAAAACAATTTTGTTTAATAAAAAATCAAAATCCAAAATTCACTCGCAGAAAGAGAACCGCAAAAATTCCGTCTCATTTTTTATATACAGTTTGTACTTTTACAATAGGAAGACAGTATTTACGACCATTTCTATAATTTTTCTCAAAAAGCACGAAATACAGTGATTCATTCAGTTTATTTTGATTGTAACATTTAGGTATTAATAAAATAGTATGCACAAGTCTTAAAAATAACTTTGCCCCCCGCTTTGCCTTCTGTTTCTTTGAGAATCCGTCTCTGTTATGAGGAACCAGATATAGTCTCCCATCATTCTTTCATCCCAAATTCCTTGATAACGCCGCTCAATGTTCTTCATTTGTTGGTGGAACCTTTCACCATGTTCGTCACTTACGTCACCAAGATTCTCCGGGAAGAAATTTAGGTGTGAGTGTAAAAAATGAATTTTTAGTGACATATTTACACCTGTTGAAAAAAATTAAAATAAAATTAAACATATAACTGAAAATAACGTATTTGTAAACTATCTACATCCCCGTAGCTTTTGAAATGTACATCGAAATTAAATTCATAATAAAAAACGTGTCATTTCTTTATTGTTTTTTTTATTCTGAATCTAAATGTCTCTTAACTCGGAACCTGCTCGGAATAATAATAATAATGATCCATACCCATTTTTGCATAATTCTGAAGCAAATTTTCAACAATTGTCTCGTAATTTGAGCTTTTATTGTTTCCAAGAAAATCAGAAACAATTAACTGAAACGAATTCCAGGCTGCAGCTTCAACGGATGATAAATAGGTTTGAAATATGTCATCTTTTAAAAGTTTTTTGATTTGTGGACCGTTGAAAACACCTTCCTTGATTTTTTCGAAAGAAAGATTTTCAAGTAAGGTTCATAAGTAAGCAAACGTTTGGCCTTCTACATCCAGCGCTTTCACAAAATTCTTGAAGAGTCCAAGTTTAATATGTAATGGTGGTAGAAGAATATTTTCTTTCTTAATAAGAGGCAAATATTTAATGTTGCCATTGCTTCCTCTGATAATGGTCTTCCCTTGCGCGGCTGTCCCAAAGACAAAGAAAACAGGAATATTTCGTATAGCCACTTTGTAAACCACACAACATGCCTGTGACTTTTAAATCGACACACACTTTCCATTCATGGTCTTCGTAATTAAGAGATTTTAGTAGTTTAACCATTGTTTCGTACGATTCTTTAGTATTTACAGCATGCGCGATCGGAATTGATGGTTTCTCATTTCCATTATGCAAAAGAACTGCTTTCAAACTACTTTTATTGCTATCAATAAATAACCGCCATTCGTGTGCATTATAAGGCTGGCCAAGCTCCTCGAACAAACCGGGAATGTCTTTGCAAAAGCATATGTTATCAGTTGACATATAATACTTTGTGTAACGGTCTCTGTAATATGTTAGTTTAACACTCGTATCCAAAAAGTGATATTGCTTCATACGAGATACATGTAATTCTGCTTTCTCCTTTGAAAGCTCCAAGTCTCTCACCCAATCATTCAGTTCTTCCTGTGTTAGAAGATGCTGTTCAAGCTGTCCTTGACATTCAGTTCAGTCACTTTGGAAATTTGACGTATCAGTACTTGAGGACTGAGATATAGTGGAACTTTGGGACTGAGATAAATCAGGACAGTTGGGGATTGGAAGTGTATCTGAATGGGGAACTGGAAACGTGACAGATGGTACATTTACATAAACCCATCGCATATTTTTTCCAATTCCGGTTTGTTTACTTAGGCAAAAGTAGCAGTCGGTTGTATGGCAAAGTGGTTCTCTCCAAATCATTGGTACGCCAAATTTCATGTACCGCCTAACGTTAAAAAAAGTTATAAACTATAAAGTATTTTTGACAAGAAATACATACCCTTTATATGGTGATTAAGACATAAAAAAGTTGGTGTCCATTGTTCTTGAAGGTTCTCAGCTGCTATTCCAAAATATTGGAGATAATTTTCCAATACCAACCCAACCCAACCATCCCTTATGGTACAGTGGGGGACCAGATCGGTCATATGTAACTCGAGATAGCTACAAATAGTCAACTTACCCCTCAAAAAAATCATAGCTCCAAAATATATCCATAGAAAAAAATTTAAATGTGATTTTTGGGTTTAGGGAACCAAACAACATAAGAAAAATACAGTGGCGTCAAATTTACATTTTATGAATTTTTTTTGTAGACTAGTGTTATTCACACACTGCTGCTCGTTTACATTATGGGTTGACAAGGCGAGAGGGAGATGTTTTACCTTTCAATTCGCAGCAGCAAATAATAAGAAGTTTCACGGTTCATAGGTTACCGAAAGGGCTGCAGGAACAGGGTGGTTACGACAGTTTCTTAAAAGACACCAAGACTTAACACTAAGAAAACCGGAAGCTACAAGCTTAGTAAGGGCCACGTCGTTTAATAGCACAAACATCATAACATTTATTAATAATTATAAAGCCATATTATCGCGTGACACTTTTCCACCACAAAGAATCTGGAATTGTGATGAAACAAGTATGACCACCGTCACACGTACACGTTGCACCCAAAATTCTGGCCCCTAAAGGGATAAAGCAAGTAGGTCAGATGACAAGTGGTGAAAGGCGCCAAAATATCACTCCTCCCCATGGTGATATTTCCCAGGGTACATTTTAAAGGGCACATGATATAAAGTGCTCCAGAGAATACTGACAGACACCCCAGAAAAGAAGGCAATATTGGCAATGAAAAACAAAAGCAGTACGAAAAAAGTGACAAAACAGATAATGAAGTCAAAGAAGAAGAGAATTGTGAAAAATAAGTAATCCGAGTCTGAAGCTGAAATATCAAATTATAAATCCACTTCCAGCGAAGGTGAAAGTTGGAATGATATAATTCTAAGAGATAAAGAGCAATGGTTTGCATCTTGTTTTGGTTTATATTTTTTAACTGTAGTACCTTTGTTTTAATTATTTCTATAGTTTTTCCTGTCCCACGGTACATCGTACCTACCATGGTTGTACCTCGGGCCATTTTTCTTTACCTACACTAAGTGTTTTTTTGAGTTCTTGGTTAACCATATAATATATATTTGTAAACAAGCACAATTGTAGCTTAGTGTTAAAGCAACTACATGAACCAATAAACTTTACTTCAATACCTACAAAAACCATGTCAGAGATGAAAACATAAAAAGTATCCCAACGTACAACACCTTTACCTACTTTCTCCCCCAAATACAGGGAAAACCGAAATTCTTAGACCGAAATAGGAAATGCTTGGCTAATTATGCCATCGACTACAATAATATAGAGCTAAAAATTTTCTATAGATTCCATATGGTCTCAAAGTTTTGTCCGTATCATATAAGAAGGTTGTGACACCGTACACATTTACACATGGCAATTATATGTGGTTTTTGCAGTTTTTGTGGGAAAATACTTGTGTAACCATACTAAAGTTATATGTATACCGATGCATAGAACGGAAACTTTCCTATAAATACCATATGGTCTTCGAGTTTTGTCCTTATCATATAACAAAATTATGACGCCTCATATATGTATATGCGGCAATTATACGCGGTTTTCTCAGTTTTTGGGGGAAAATTCCTGTACAACCATGCGATCTACTACAGTACATTACATAAAGCGGTGAATTTCCTATAGGTTCTATAAAGTCCCAGAGTTTTGTTCGTATCATATTATTGGAACTTATAGTGGCTAAGTTCCGTTTTTGGGTTGGTGATTGAAACAACTGATTTAACTAAATATATTCTTGTGCGGCTTCCCAACAGTACTATCTTTCTTACAACTTATATTGATCTGATTCCAATTTAACATTACTCTATCGAAGTTGTATTTCCCAACCAATCATATTCTCATCATTTTCAACCAATCAAAATTTAATCACGCGATGAATTGAACCTATAAAATGCACTTAGCAACAAGTTCAAGCTGGCTGACAAATAGGAAAAATCGATAGTCAATCAAATAAATGTTATTCTTTCCGAAATACAAGTTCTTAGTAACGTAACGCGACTTCTTGATCGGCACTTTTACCGATTTACCAAATTTGGAATTATTTTAATAAAAAAATATATAAACTTATTAGTTTAGCCTACTTTACAACAATAAAAAAAATTATGATACCGTAAAAATGTTGATACAGCAATTATACGCGTTTTTTTCAGTTTTTGGGGGAAAATACTTGTATAACCAATGCGATCTACTAAAGTTATATACCACTGCATGGAACGGAAAATTTCCTATAGATTCTACATGGTGTCAAAGTTTTGTCCGCATCATATAAAAAATGTATGACGCCATAAATATTTACGTACGGCAATTATACTCGGTTTAATAAATTCTTGTACAACCATGCCATCAGCTAAACTCATATACCACCGCATAGAGCGGAACATTTCGCACAGATTTCACATGGTCTCGGAGTTTTGCCGATTTCATATGAGAAAGATATCCGGAATTTGAGCTAATACGTTCCAGGAATGCGCCGGTAAGGTTGTTCTACAAAACGAAACGGTTTTAAAATCTTGTATTCGATTTTTGTTATGCACCGATAGAAAGAGCAGAAAATTTCGTATATGATAATAATAATAATAATATATATTTATTGGTGAAAACAAAAAAAAAAAGGCTGGAGAAGAGAAGCGACATGTTTACGAAATCTAAGAGTAGAATCAATAATGATTCCCAGGTTTCGCGACTCATCAGTAATATTTAGCTTAACGCCATTCAATTTTAGATCAACAGATGCCTTGACCTCCCAAACGGCTCGCCGCCCCCCAAAGACCATAACCGACGATTTATCCGGGTTTAATTGAAGGCAAAGTTTTGAAGATTCCTCAACCAATCTTGTCAAATCAGAATTTATACAGTTTTGTGCATCAGCAAGGTCATTGATGTTAAAAGAATAGTAAAGTTGCGTATCGTCAGCATACATGTGAGCCTTACAACTTCTCAGTACATTATATAAATTGCAAGTGTAAATTAAATAGAGAATTGGACCAAGAACTGATCCCTGAGGAACTCCAGACGATACAGCACATTCAGTAGAGAAGTTGCCATTTAGAGCTACCATTTGCCTACGACCAGTTGAATTGTTACAGAAAAACAAAATGGAATCATCAGAAAGTCCAATGTAATGAAGCATAGATAAAAGAGTTTTATGATGAAAGGTATCAAAAGCCTTTGAATAATCCAGTAAAATTAAAATAGTGACATTTTTCTGATCAATCTCACGAACAATGTCGTCGGTCACATCCAATAGGGCAGCAATGCAGCTGTATCCTTTACGAAAGCCACATTGCCGCATAGGTAGAATATTGAACTTATTTAAGTGCTCTCGCAACCTGTCAGCAATAATTTTTTCCAGAATTTTAGATATAACTGGCAAAATACTAATCGGTCTTAAATCTTTTAATTGGCTGAGATTGCTAGATTTTGGAATTGGCGTAGTCAGAGCAGTTTTCTAACAGTCAGGAAACACAGAGCCCTGAATGCAATAGTTACTTATATGACAAATATAAGGCAAAATCAACGGGCAACACAGCAATAACATCTTTATACCAATACCATCAGTACCAATAGCATCTGATTTGAGATTGAGTAGTACGTCATAAATCTCTTCTTTAGTTGCAAGCGTTAATGTCAACTTCTCAGTAACACCAGGTACTGTGTTTAAGTTATAATAATTAATAGTGTCCATATCACCCGTAGCAACTATTAGAGAAGTTTGGAAGTAGTCGTTAATAGCATCAACACTCGCTAAGAAGTCCGGAATAAAACGCTGTTTACTATTAACAATGCCCATCGCCCTAAAACCGGTGCAAAGTTCCCGACATCCCCTACTGCTCAGCATATGCTCAAGATACGCTTTTTTCCCTCCGAATAGATAAATTAGTAAAGTTCCGAAGTTCTTTATAAGAAGTAAAATCAACAGGACTTTTTGTTTTTTTAAATTTTATTTAGCAAACGCATTATCACGAAGTGTCATAAGCAGCTTCACATTGTCAGTAACCCAGGGACGGTAATTTTTTCTCATCAAAGAGACCTTAATAGTAGCATATATGTCGAAAAGCGTAAGAACATTTGTATTAAAAAAGGTCATTTTATCATTTACATTATTATAACACAGGGTTTCCTGTCAAGGTATTTCCGCAAGATCACGATTAAAACTGTTTTTATCAAATTGTTTAAAGTCCCTGTAACTTATAAGACGAGGTTGGGACTTCGGAGTGTTAAATAATTTTAATGTTACAAAAATTAGAGAGTGATCAGCTATGTTATGCACCGGGACAACGCCCTTTTGTTGGATAGTTGCATCCTGATTAGTTATAATATGATCAATTACAGTGGCTGAAGTAGAAGTAATACGAGTGGCATTATCAATAATCTGACAGAGATTGAAATTTTCAAGAATAGGCAAATAACTATACCCGTACACCCCGGATATGTCATGAGCATCAATATTAAAGTCACCCAAACACACTAACTCCTCCGAGCGAGGCAGCATTACAGAGAGCGAATCCTCCAAATTCCTTAAAAAAATTGAAATACTTACTTGAGGTCTATACACAACTCCAAGGGTCAACGATCGTTCAACGTACGGAAGAATTTTGTCAAAGATTATTTGATAACTATAGGTATCCCTTACATACACACCAACACCGCCGCCCGCTCGTCCCTCTCGACCCACAAAACTGTGACAGTAGTTATCTATAGAAAAGAGTGAATGGTTAGAATTAGAATAGATCCATGTTTCAGTGATGGCAAATATGTCATAAGAACCATTAACTATGATATCCTTCAAAGCAGCAAAATGAGCAGGCAGTGATCGCACATTTAAATGACCAATCTTCATAATTATATATTGAGATACAGTAGGCAAATTTAAAAATAAAAATAAAACACGCCCAAGTAAAGGAAGAGAAAAGTGAAAAAAAACTAAGAAAAACAGAAAAGAAAAAAAAAAGAAAAGTAAGAAAAGCAGAGGAGATATATGCTCTTAATTACAAATGAGTTTTTGATTACAATCCTAACACAAATCCGCAACAACAAAGAAAAAGAAACAATTTAATCATTTACAATCTTTCAATCGAATCGGGTATCTCGACAAGGGCCCATCCCAGTTCCTCTTTATACATCTTTTAAAGTAAAAAGAGCATAAACAATAATAAAAAAGTAGTAACAATAATAATAACAAAATAATAAGTTTGAGAAACGGGTCCCCCCCGAAACCCACGACTCAACTGTTTCCAAATTAAGACCTATTTAATTATAGAAAAGAAAAAAAAAATATATATTTTTATTAATTTGTTTTATCTATTATTTAGTCAAGCAGGAAACTTCCCTTTGGAGCTGCTGAGAACGCGTTTTGACACCAGAATGTCGCCTCCCCTTGTCAACTGCTAGTTCCTCTAGTTCTAGAATTACTTTAATAACCACGGCTTTATTTCTTGAATTGACTACAAAAATTTTTCCATCTCTAGTCCATGTAATTTTCGGACCCACAGCATCCACGGCAGATTGACACAATTCCATACGTTTTATGGTGAGAGATTCAGTTACAAAAAATTTGCTACCTTTAAGATTTTTCTTGTTGAACCATATCAGCTGCCTGGTGGCGTATGACACGAATTTTACAATTAATGTACGAGGTTTATGCGATGCTTTTGCTTTTGCTTGCTGAGAAGAACCCGTAATGTTCCTACTCCTCGTCCCAAGCCTGTGAGCACGATCCACCATAGATATATCAAAGTTAAAGTTAGGAATTTTCAATGTGTTACAAATAAAATGAGTTACGACGGCCGAAACATTTTCTCCGTCTAATTCTTCAATCCCATGGAACAAAAGGCAATTGCGCCTGGAGTATTGTTCTAAACTATATATGGAGTATATGATTTCTTGTTCCTACCAAATAAAAGAATTTTATTGTGAAAGATCAATCTACCGATTCTGTAGGGTTGTTTATTAGGCGTGTTTTTTGGTCGCCGGCAATAGATATTGATCGGACAAAATCCAGTTTTAGATAGCCCAAAGTGTGTGTTTTTTTTTTCAAATTGATAAAAAATTTTTAAACTTAGTTCCATAACGGCTGCACACGGGCTTAAAGGTTGATAATTTTGAGATGTATTCGATACATAGCGACGTTCTTTATTTTTTTCACGCTGTTTATATCAAGATATCGACAGAAGAAAGACAACAAAGATATAGGCAAGTAAAATATCTACACATTTACGTCTGTTCGGTCTTCAATATGCCCTACTATCCCTAGGACATCCTATCGTCACCTCTTCACAGTTGTCACTCCTTCCTCACTTATTGTCGTTTACAATCACTCTGAAAGGTAAAATTAATTAAATTGCTAAACCGCGTACTTTAGCCCGTGTCTTCTAAACTCATTTCGCTTAGACTGCTTAAGAGATCTTAGACATCAGATTCCTTGTGTTATTGTTGTCGTGATTAATTGTTAGTGTAAGGTTCGTTCTCCAATCTACCCACCAACGCAATTGCTTCTTCAACGTCTTCGGAATACAGATCGACATTTACTGTGTAATAACATTTTCCTGGATTTTATCACCATCGTATAAACTGCGTTTCTAATAAACTTCTTACCATTTCGATATCTAAATAAATCTAAACCATCGTAGCGACCGACCCTCGAGCAAGCAATGTACAGCTGCCCGTGCCTAAGGCAACGTTCTCTTAAGTAAACACTGACGTTTGAAAATGTTTGCCCTTGCACTTTGTTTGTCATCATCCCAAATGCAAGTCGAACGCAAATTGAAATCTTGTTATCACCCTCAGTCTACAATCTTTTACTTGCACAAAATCGTTTCTACACGCCCTGGTTGATATTTCTAGATCAGAATGATTTTAATTCTGCATGCACATTTCTATGTAGTTTCATGTATTAATAGCTTAATATTGTTTAAATTATATGCCAAAGTGTCTTTGAAACGTATATTCCCGAATAAATTAACCAATTAAATACCGTAAAGATTTTCGATCGGAAATATAATTGCAATATTCTTCCATAATATTTATTATTAATCAAACTGTTGTAAATAATTAAATACACAATAATTATTTTCTTAAATCAATGTTGCCCTGTGTAATCGTTAATTATTTGCAACAATTCAATGATGATGGATGCTAATTACAACGTTAAGAAATGCAAATTTTCATTTGGAATTGTCTTTTGTTAAATTTGTTAATTTCTTTTATTGCCTGTTTCAATGTAAATTGTATTAACGTTGAAAATTGTAGATAATTTAGTATACAAATCTTATTTCCCCAAAAGAGCAAAGTCAAAGTACGTTCCTTTAATTAACAATAAATGCCAATATTGACAAGATAAAAATCTTTATAAAATCATATGATCTTTTTGAATATTATCATTTTCCGAGAACCTCTCAAAAAATATTAAATAACTACATAATATAATTAATAATAATAATAATAATAATTCTTTACCAACGCTAAACACAAGCCATTCTATCCTCAACGAAATTCACATCAATACTATAACGAATGGTAAAGCAAATCTCTCCCAATTCGCACCTCATTTTCTGAACGGTATTGTTTTATCCTTAAACACTACAAATAACGGAAATGACACAATGTTTTCTTTCGAGTATCAAACTGGAAGTACTGGAAAAGTAATAGAAGCTGACATGAAGGTAACGGTCATATCAGACAAATATACAGAAATTAATCATGGAAGTACAACAACTGTTTATTCTGGAACGTTGATGACAATGTTAGGAAGTGGATTTTATCCTGGAGATAAAATGGCACACTATAAATTAACAAATTTGGATATTAGTTTTCAGTATGTATTTGCCAATTCTACTTATCCAGATGATAACATCGAATTAACACTCGTTATGGGTGGTTGGAAAGTTTACGTTGAACCAGGTATGATAAATTTGGCGGAAAGTTTAATGTCTGAAAGATTATTGGATGTTCTTAGCCGTCGAGATATTTAACTGTTTATTGATTAAGAAACTTGTTATCATAAAATATTTTTTCTTTGAAGCAATAAATAAATGTTAAGTGAAACACCTAATGAAGTATTGAATTTGTGTATAAATAATTACTTTATACAAAGTTTTCATAAATGATGTAAATACATAAATCTAAACAAAATTAAAAAAATTTACTTTTAAAAAATTCTGAAAGAAAAGAAGTCTTTCCGACTTTACAAATAGTATACAGGATGTCCTCTGCTCTCTTTGAACACATTTTGTCGAATGTCTGCAAGTTTAATTTTTTATTGACATATTTCAAGATTTATAAAATTACAGTTGACCAGACAAGTATTTAACATATCAATTGAAAAATCGTTTTTTGAAACTACAGAAGTTGTAGCAATCTGCGACTACCCTGGATAATTCGAATAGACATTCTAGTATGTTTCCTGTCTACCCTCACCCCCAAATTTACGTAGAGGCAGAGTGGTGAATATTTGAATACTCATCGATTTTAATAGCAAAGTTAAAAAATATTTTCTCAAGAACTAAGGACTGCAGCACCCTGGGACTAGTCTATACTTTTCTATTAGGTCCTCCAGCGCCCTTGTAACCTTCCAGCACCCCCAGATTTGCCGTGGAAGCTAAGTGGTGAATTTTTTAATATTCCCCGTTTTCAATAGCATACTTAGATATTATTTTCTCAATAACTTGAGACTGCAACAGCCTGGAACCATTTTAGCCAAAATCGATTCTAAATTCATCGCTAATTAAATTTCAAAATAAAACCAATAAGGGACGATGAAATAATATATTTTTATTGTTTCAATTTTTTATATTTTACAATTTTGTTTCGAACGTAGAACGTTCTTCATCCGGCACGACTAAAAATACATTTTAGACAAGAAAAACATTAAAAATAAAATCGCTATAAACTGGGGGCACAAGGAAATCATATATAATTGCGTTAATTACACAGGCCGACAAAAATTTAAATGTTTTCTAAACCAACAACTAGACTATACTATCCCGAAGGTTTTTCACGTTCTAAATCCAAATTTAACCTCAAAAATGCTTCATCACGTAAGGTTTTCAAAATATCTTAGTCAAAATATGTTAAAAATGCGATTTCTGGTCGTATTTGTGGTTATAGTTCACATGAGGGAATTAAAAAAAACATTTTTTTTTAGAAATTTTGAAATTATTACCCTTCCCCTTTAAAACTCTTTTTCAATTACTTAAATATCTTTTTTCCTCTTCGAGATATCTGTTGAAATTAATAAGTACATCGGTTTGCTCTGTCCTTGATAAACTTATGTTGAGTTACATCAAGTTAGCGATGTTGACGCACAGTAAAACAAATATGCGAAAATGTGATCAAATATCTAGAAATGAAGCTTTAAAGTTGAAATTTTTAACCATGCATTTATCTTTTAACCAGGAGGTATTCAATTGAGAAACTGGACATTCAAAATCCAGTTAATTTTTATGAATTTATTTGGTTTGTTAGCAAAGTTGTAGTTTTAATGGGAAAACTATAGCAGTATTTACAAAAATAAAATGATTGTTTACGAGATTTATTCATTCAAAAAGAGACAATTTACATATTATTTTTTATTTAACCTCTATAGCGTTTTATAAGATGAAAATCACAACCATATTGGATCTTCTACAAAAAAATTTTAAAACGATGGAATATTAATATAAAAAAATATGAGGCGGAAAGCTTATTCTTTAGTGACTTTTTTGCGGAAACTTCGAAACACGTCCTTATCGCAGAACCATTAATGAATGGATTAAAAAAATTTGTAGAATGTTACAACATACCTATGAGAAATTTAGTTAAACCGTGGGTACCTACATCTATTTGTACTACTTGTAGATTAACTCTCATTAATTGGAACGATATGAAAAAGGAAGTTGTCATTACACCAACCATTTGGTACGAGCCTAAGGATCACAATGAAGACTGTTACTTCTGTGCCTGTGATATAACAGGTTGTAATAAAACAAATAAAGGAAACATATTATATTCTAACGTACAAAGCGTAACACCAGCCAAGAAAGGAAAAATAGCGAGATTAGACAAAGTACCACCTAATAAACATGAACGTTGTTTGGAAGAAATGAGTTCTGTTGAAAGTGAAAAGGACAGTGATTATGAGGATTCTGTTAGTGCCAAAGATCCTGAACTTTTTGATCAAGATTCATTAGATGATCTTATTCGCGATCTTATTCTTTCTAAAGATTCAGCTGAATTATTGGCTTCAAGACTTAAAGAGAGGAACATGTTGTTGCCCGGAACAAAAATTACAGCGTACAGAAGAAGAGATGAGGAATTTCTGAAATATTTTTCTAGTGAAAATTCCTTAGTTTATTGTAATGATATAGAAGGACTTATCAATACATATCAAGTAGATGTGTATAAGTCGAATGACTGGCTTCTCTTTATAGATTCTTCTAAAGAACGCCTTAAAGCAGTGTTGCTCTATAACGGCAATAAATACGCAGCAATCCCTATTGGTCATTCCATCAGGCGAAAAGAATCATACGAAGACCTTCAATTTGTACTCGAAAAAATCAATTACAACATCCACAACTGGTTTATATGTGGTGACTACTTTAAAACGATCAATATTTTGGTTGGTTTACAAAAAATCCTTGCTTTCTCTGCATTTGGGACAGTCGTGCCCGAGAACAACATTGGATTAAAAAAAAGTGGCCTGAAAGATTTGATTGGAAAGTTGATTCCAACAATGTTGTTTACAAGAGTCTTGTTGACACAAAGCGTATTTTGTTACCTCCACTCCATATCAAATTAGGCTTTATCAAACAATTTGTAAAAGCCTTAAATACTGATGGAAACTGTTTTAAATACCTTAAGTCTGCATTTCAAAATTTAAGTAATACTAAAGTTAAGGAAAGTATTTTCGTGGGGCCTGATATAAGAAACTTAATGAAAGATGACGATTTTATAAGAACAATAACGGATAACGCAAAAAATGCTTGGTTAAGTTAGGAAGTTGTACAAAATTTCTTGGGCAACCATCGGGACCCACAATATAAAAACATTGTATCGACAATGTTATTAAACTTTAAAAAATTAGGCTGTTTAAATGAGTTTGAAGCTACATTTCCTATTTTCCCATTTTGATTACTTTTAGGAAAATGTAGGAGCCTTCAGCGAAGAAATAGGTGAACGATTCCATCAGAATTTGAAAGAAAAAGAGCGACACTATGAAGGTAGATGGGATGAAAGAATGATGGCTGACTACTGCTGGTCTTTGAAAAGAAACGATAACGGTGCTCAATATAAGCGTAAGAGTGTTAAGTGATCGTTTGAATTGATGCGCGATCGTTATCATAAGACACTAAAATAACATCTAAACTGTTATAAATAGAAAAGAAGTTTTAAGAATACAAAATTAAATACAATAAAAAACAAATTAATTTAAAAATATTCGAGAATAAGTGAAAGTTATGAAGTTTCATTGTTATAAAGTATATCAAAGAAAAATATTGTAAATTAATTTTTACTTTCTCGCACTATATACGAAGTATATGAGACAAAGTATTGTAATCGTGCAAAGATTCGACCTCGACATTTTGATGGATATACACGTTTTGAGGTCCCCTGAGTCCTGATATTGACCATTCCCAGAAAATGCCTGTGCGTATTTATGTACGTACATACGTATGTAATAATGTGTGTAAACACAATAACTTAAAAACGCAATCAGTTACCGTAATGAAATTTGGTATATAGCTATTAAACCAAAATCGAAAGCTCTTAAACAACTTTTGGATCAAATCCACTAACCGGAAATGGCACTTTACCTGAAGACATTCAAATGTTTCATATAAACTTACACTTTTGATATGTATAGCCCAACATATACTTTCGTATACATCTAATAAATGATAAAAAATTACCATATATTGAATTTTAGCTAAATCGCTTGACCGCAAGTGTCACTGTACCTGAACACATTCTAACATTTTCACCATTTTAAAACTTGTAACTAAAATTGGAAAATAAAAAGATGTTATTTCAAACATGATGAATTTCTTAGTTTTAGGGGACAATTTCTCCGAGATCAAGAAAAATATTTAAATGAATAATATAAGATTTTAAGGGGGCAGAGAAATAGTTTTAAATGGCATAATGATTTCTGTTGTGAAAAATTATCTTTTGATGTAAATTCAGCCTTGAATGTGCTGAAAAATCGTGTTTTTCGCATATTTTAGGTAAGATATCTTGAAAATCTTAGGTGATGAAGCAATTCTGACGTCAGATTCGGATTCAGGGTATCGAAAATTATTTGGAAGGTATAGTCTAGTCTTTGGTTTAAAAATTTGTCGGCCTGTGTTATCGAAGTATTATTATTAAAGTGTTAGTGTTAAATAAGTGTATTCCTGTAACAAAACAGACAAATATTAGAAAAGAGTGGCGTGCAATCAGACAGAATGGCGACTTAGCAACGTTAAATACTTTAATAAAATCTCTAGAACAAAGGGGAAAGTGAAAAATTCCAAAGACCATTCAAAACACAAAATTCTCTCTAAACTCAAAAGGAATTTAGGAGGCACACGACAATTGAATTCAAAAAATATGAATGTGAAGGAACATAGAATAAATGGCGGAAAAGTACTTACCAAAAACGAGTAACAACCCTCGAGTAAGATAAACTGAAGTGCACTGACGCGAGGAGGCTAAAGTACAGCGCATGAATGGAAAATAAGAAAACAAGTTTTGAACAAGAAAGTGAAAAATAAGAAAAATAAGTATGAAAATAACCAAATTATGTAAAAAAAATTGGGATTGAATTAATATTAAATATATGAGAGGAAAAAGCGTTTTTTATTATCGATATTGGTTAAATCATTTAGAAGCCTGTTGTCATTATCAGTATTCAGGTTTATGTGAAGTTCCTCAAAGAGGTCTAATTCGCGTGATTTCCTTAGGTTTTTAATTAATTTTACATTCTGAAAGTCTACCTTGTGATTACTATACTTCATATGCTTGTATACTGAAGAATTAGCTTTCGTCGTGTGCTCCCTAAACCTCGTATAAAGACTTCTACCCGTCTGGCCTATGTAAATCTTATCACATTCAGGGCATTCAATCCGGTACACACCACTCTGATCTTCACATTTAATCTTAGGTCTATTATTAACCAATCTATGATAAATTTTATTATTTGTGACAAAAGCAACGTTCAAGTTATACTTATAGAGATTCTTTTTCATTTTCAACTCAATTAAAGGAGAGTAAGGTAAAGATATATAGTTATTTTTAATTTTCTAATGTGGATATATGAGGATAGTAATACATATTAGAATTATGAACTAAATTATATATGTGTTGAATATCATGAATATTGTAACCGTTATTGATGCCAATTTTAACTATGGTTTTGATTTCTTTAGAAATACATAGAGAATTTAATGGTATATTGTAAAGCCTATTAAATAGAAATATGAAGTTGGCGTGTTTATGTTGCCTACAACTGTATGAAGTATTAGGAATAACATTATCTGTAAAAGTTGGCTTTCTGAATATATTGAAGTCTAATGAACTTTTATTTAAATTTTTCTTTATGGTGAGGTCTAAGAAGTTAATACAGTTGTTTTTCTCTATTTCACTAGTGAACTTTAATTGGCTTAGATTGTTAATTATATTAAGCAGAGCTTTTAATTTTGCAGGATTACCTTTATAAATTATTAAAATATCATCGACATAACGGGCGTAAAAAATAATATCGCTTACAAAAAGTTTATATTTATCATTAAAAAATTCTTTTTCAATGTGATTGACGTATATAGGTAAATGTCGTTTTACGCCGGGGTTCCGTTCCGAGAGACACCGGCGTAAACAAAATCGGCGTAAAATGAACACAAATATAATGGACGATATAATATTAGGTTCCATGTCAAAATTCTAAGAACAATCTAACATGTTTTTTTAATACATATCCTATTTACATAATATATTCGAAATAAATAACAATCTCTTGATATAAATTAATGTATTTTTTGAAATAAATACTAACTCACTAGTTCGTCGGTACTAAATTAAACTCTTTTTGAAAAAAGCATCCAATTTCATTTGCTTTGATTGTTGCTTTCTTGCAGAATCATAGCATAATTTGCGCTTCGATTGTAATCCCCATCTATATCAGATCTCACCTGTTAACCTTTCTATAGAGCAGTGGTGTCCACTAATTTTTGATCAAGATCGATTTTTTATATAAACGTCTTGCCAAGATAGACCGAAGGGTTTAAAATCTTTTTTTGCATTTTAAAACTAACCTTCCTTTTTTGGTTCTGAGGCCCAATTATAGATATTTCAGATTCATGATTTTGTTGGCGATCGACGCAAAATGGCTTCGCGATCGACGTTATGGACACCATTGCTATAGAGGATAGGAAACTAGTTAGATCGTTCGCTTTTAGGATTTTCCTATCATTTTCTTTCTCATCCTCTTCTTCTTCGGGATTTTCTGATTGAGGGCGATCATATGCCTCCATCAACTCTTCTAATTCTTGATTTGAGAGTGGTTGGTCATGCACGTCTAACAGTTCGGCCACATCTTCAGTTGTTACGTCTTTGAATCTACATACGCGTGTAAGCCTGATACTGTCTTCGTTTATGTTAATATTATTTATCAGTCTATCCTTGGCTTCTTTAAATCCAGGAGGGATACGTTCTTCTCGCGAAATAAACGTTCTCGATGGCAACTTCTTCCAATAGAGACATGTTTCATCAAAATTGAAGATGAGATTTGCAGGGTAGTTCCCTTGTTGCACAATTTCTTGAAACTTTTGAGGGTAAGCTGCTGCTGCTACTACACCAGTGCCCGCTGCTTCGCCGCTTAGTTTAGTGCTACGGATTTTGGTTCGAGAATTGAATCTCGTGAATAACCCAGTGCTTGCCAAGAAAGTTTCGCCGGTATTTTCTTCCGCCTTCAAATCAGAAAAAATCAATAGGCACCAACCGGCGTAATTGTGAATCGGCGTAAATCGAACCGGCGCAAACCGACGTTTATCTGTATGTCAGAAAGGATTCCTGATATTGAAGACCCCATGGGTAAACCGTTTTTCATTTTGTATTGCTTGTTGTTGAAGCCGAAAAAATTCTGTTTACATACATGATCAAGCACCCTCAGAAAACTGTCGACCTTCAGCAGATCAATATCTAAATCTGTTGAATTTTCTATAAGAAAACTGCAGTGTAGATTATAGCATTAGGTCCTCTGGTATTCTTCTAGCCCACCCCCAGATTCGCCGTAGGGGCCGAGGGGTGAATTTTTGAATATTCCTCGTTTTCAATAGAAAAGTTAAAAATTATTTTCTAGAAAAAGAACTACACTGAAAAAAATGGAGGGAAACTTACAATCATCTTATGGCAACATTTTACAATGATATAATTGTAATGAAGTCAATTACGATCATATTATTGCAAAAAACATTTTTCATGGTAGCTTTACCATGAAATATGGTGATTTTACAAGTTTATCTGTAAAAGTATCTCCGTAAGTTAAAAATACAATGCTTTCTTACAAAACACTTTGTAAATTTGTTATAGTGTTGTAAAAATACTAGTAAAATTTAATTTTTACTTTTAAGATTTTGTACATTTACAACATTAAGGTAGTTTTTAACCGCGTGACTTGCGCACACGGAGATATAATACACTTCTATATTATACCGTTTAAGTATCATACTGCTTGTGCGTTCAATCGACAGGTTTAAACTTGTTTTGGTATCAAGGGTGGGTGACGAGTGGTGAATGTGATCGACAATATTCTTGAAGGTAAGTTGACTTTTATAATCTATTAAATAAATAAACTAAGATGTTATAATAGACCGTCTGATTTCCATTCAAGTTGGTTGGCAGTTTAAAATTTGCTCAGTTTGGAGGTTAGGTTTGTTTACGTTTACTACATATTTATTTGGACGGTTTCATCCGGATAAAATTAAGTCATATTCGTTCATTGTAAAATCCATGGTATCAGTTAAATTGATTGGAGAAAAAGACAAAAATTTAAAGTCGAATGTTTAAGTTTCGTAAACCATTATTGACAAAAGTGCTGTCAAGCCGAAACATGTAAACTTGACTGTTAAATATTAAACAATTAAACTTTATAAGTTTGAGGTACGCGAATATCTGTCAAATTTACTTTAACTTAAAATGTTTTTATTTTAGGAATATAACATAAAAGAAATTGAGATGAATATTGCAATCTTAACTCCTTGTGTAGTTTAAATAAGTATGAAAACTTCTTCTTCTTTGTTAAAATGATACGCGTTATTTATGTTTTGTTTTCTTTTTTAGGCGGATATTTTACAGTTTTTTTTTGAAAAAAAGCAAGTCCAGCCAATAATGGAGGCCAATAATCTATTGAATGCAGTAGAATTATGTTTTGCTCTGTATTTTATATTAAATACTCAGTATCCTAAAACAATAGCTGGACTGTTAGAAACTGTACAATGTTATTTTCTAAAAATTCAAACACAAAATAGTCGTGCTGTAAGTACCAAAAAGAATAAAATGATATCCCTTTTAAAGATGTTAAATAATCTGTAGCTGTATATACTCAATGCTGTATATTTCAATTAATCAACGGTTTAGTAAGAATAATCCTTAAATTTAATTTTGTGTTAACTCTGCCTTTCTGAGTCAATAGGAATCTTCGAGGTCAAGGGTGGTTATGTATCTTTTAAGATTGTTTTTTTTGTATAACTTTATTAACAGTGACAATTTCATTGTAATTGCACTTGTCAAAATTTCAAATTCAACTAATTAAAGCTAAGTACAATATGAAAATAAAGTTATCAATAATAGCAGATTGCGTTCTATAACCACCCTTGACTTGGATGATATTACGGCATTTATGATAGATATTGTAGAGATTAGAGATATTTAAAAATAAAGAGAAGTTAATAAAATGTAAAGTGTTTTATTTTATGATCAATCCTATGGTTATAGTACTATTTTACAACAAACAATACAAATTTACATTGTATACAACGTAAATTTACAATCTAGGTGGTGAAAATTTACTATATCGCAAATGTAAGTTTACAATCTATAAGGTGGAAATTTAGAATATTGTTAATGTAAATTCACAAAAGAAATTGTAACAGTTTACAATATAACGAATATATATTTACCACTTTAGAGGGCACCAATTTACAATGAAAAGTACAAAATTGCAATATCAACAACGTAAATTTAGATTCTGAATAAGGAGAATTTACAATATAGATAATGTAAGTTCACATTGTAAATATACATTGAATATGTAAATATACTTATGCTACGGAAACTTACAATGAAATTATGGGTCAAAAATTACCCATCATGTCATTGTAATTTTACGACTTTTTTTTTCAGTGTAGAGACTGCAGTACCCTGGGACTGGTCTAGATTATTATATTTAAAATTTATTCAATATTTAGTTTGATATTATAATTTCATATGGCTTTTACTTCTCTTATTAATGAAACTTGAACGATATGAATTCAGGGGACCAACCAAAGATATTATAACATCTTATTTAAATAATAAGTCACACTCTACTAAAGTTAATTCAAAAACATTAACAGATAAGTGGTTATCAGACTACTGCATCGACGCATTTGCGTTTACATATTTAAAAAACATGACTCATTATTAAATTTATTATCACATTAAATTTAAAAGTATTTGTGGAGAATTTAAATAATTATAAGTACATATTTATTCCATATAATGTAAACGCTAGTCACTGGATATGAATAGTCCTAAGTATGCCAGAAAAAATAATTTATTTACTCGATCCTGGTCAAACAAATTTATTTAACAAAATTAAAAAGTTTTTCCAAAGGTGTAATAAAACAAAAAGTCGTAATGAACGAATAAATATTAAAAGTTGGAAAATGGCTAAAGACCACAAATATCTTAAACAAACGGATAGCATAATTTGTGGACTATTTGTTATATATTTTTTAAACGTTATAGGACAACATGGCATTATTAATAATCTTTTTTATGTAAATAAACAATTGGATACAGATTAATACCGGTTTACGCTACAAACGTACTTGTTGGAAAATTCAGAAAATATTAAAAAGTACTGCCTTAGGTGTTGTACTTATAACGAATCGCAATACATTTCTTGCAATCACTGTCAACGGTGGTATCATTTTAAAAAATTTTCCAATATTCCACCAAACATGTCTTTTGAACAAGCATCCCACATTACCTTCATATTTACCTTGCAATCTTTGTTCAATTTAAATGCTTTAATGTGTACCAAAATTTGGAAAAGTGTCGATTCTTTATTTAAAGCTGTAACCTAGTTAGAAAGCTTATAAATCAGCTATAATATAAGATTGAAAACACATTCCTAACAACACGGAAATAAAAATCACCTTAACGAACAAAATACACAGTAGTTATATTCCGAGTGCATGCTAAATACGTGGGCTAGAAGGATATTACGGGACCTAATGCAATAATGTAGACTGGTTCCAGGGTGCTGCAGTCTCTAGTTATTGAGAAAATAATGTCTAAGTATGCCATTGAAAACGAGGAATATTCAAAAATTTATCCCTCGGCCCCTACAGCGAATTTGGGGTGCGGGTGGGCTAGAAGGATACCAGAGGACCTAAGACAATAATCTAGACTAGTCCCAGGGTGCTGCACTCTCTAGTTATTGAGAAAATAATTTTTAAGTATGCCATCGAAAACAAGGAATATTCAAAAATTCACCCCTAGGCCCCTACGGCAAATCTGGGGGAACGGGAGGGTTACAAGGGTACCGGAGGACCTAATAGAATAGGTCCTGCAGTTCTTAGTTCTTGAGAAAATAAATCGATGAGTATTCAAATATTACGTAAATTTGGAGGTGAGGGTAGACAGGGAACATACTAGAAGGTTTGTTCGAATTATCCAGGATAGTCGCAGATTGCTACAACTTCTGTGGTTTCAGAAAAGGATTCTGAAAAAAATCTGAATCTGGTACAGATTCGAACATGAATCTAACTTCAGCCACATACAAATTTCTTCTTTAGTTCTTCGTGCCTTTGTCGTATTGGTTTTATTTGTTTTCGATCCTAAAAGCTTTCATTACTTATATTGTACAGAGGATTTTTAGGATGTCAGATTTTGACTTAAGCCGTGTGTCCACTAGCAAGTCACTTGCGGAAGAACTTCTGCAAGTATTTGCTGAAGTGTTTCCACTCAAACCGAAACTTGCGGAAGTCTGCTTCCAGAAGTAGTTTGTAGAAGTTATCACGACGAACTTGCTGCAAGAAATTTCAGACGTGTTTCCACACAATGTGAGTACAGCTTGCAGTAGTTTGCTTTTTTTACAAATGACAGTATAAAAATGTCTTGTGGCAAAATAAGATTGGCAGATGCCATCGCAGCATATTTATTAATTAAAAAGAAACAAATTAAAAAAATACAAAAAGAAGTGTTTGGGTGAGAAATTGGGTGCTGCGGCGCGTAGATTTATGTTTCCAAAATACATTACTTGAAGAATTGCGGACCGAAGACTCCATGCACCTGAAAAATTTCCTGAGAATGTCTAATGATGATTTTGAATACATTTTATCTTTAATTCAAACAAGTATTCAAAAGCAGGATACTAAAATGAGATTGGCTATACCTCCCAAAGACCGGCTTTTAGTTACTCTTCGATTTTTGGCAACAGGTAAGAAAAAAAACAAGAAAAATATTTTTTAAATCATTTTATTCATAAAAAACAAAAATATTTTTAATTCATTTTATTTTCATAAGTATTTCAAATTAAATGTAAATTATGAGTATATTTATTTTGTAGGCGATTCCTTTCATTCGCTTATGTATTTGTTTCGAATCCCTGTATGTACGATTGCAAGGATTGTGTTGGAATATTGCGAGGCTCTGTACCAATGTCTGAAATCAAAATATTTAAAGGTAAATATTAAAATATGTAATTTATATAAAACATTTTCCAAAAATACCTTGTGCGTTGTCCGAACATATAAAAAATTGGGTAGATGTATTGCAAGGCAGCATTATTGATGATTGACTGGAGCTTTCAAGCCCAGTTGTACCTGAACTAAGTAGTTGCGTGTCCGAGTTGTCTTCATCGTCTTCGTCCGTCACTTTTAGAATAGCCTGCTGAATTAATCTTTTAAGTTTACGCTTGCTCCCAGATATTCTCAAACCTCGACGTTCTGAGGCGACAAAGTCACCAAATATTTGGTATTCATCAGACGGGTTTTGCATTATTTGCAGAGCATTTTCCAATACGACGTCATGTTCGTCTTTTTCTGAATTGGTTTTTTTTTGACGTTTCCGTGGTACTAATTGGACTTTTTCGGACTGATCGGTGATGTTTTCATCGTTGTCTAATGTAATTGAAAGATCCTTAAAGAAATTAAGAACACAAAAGCATTTGTAATTGAAAGCTCCTAAAAACAAATTAAGAACGAAAAAGAATTTATTAGGAATTAAACTGCTTTTTTTTTAGGTTCCATCGACGGAAGAAGATTGGCTTCAGTATTCCAACGGATTTCACAACAAATGGAATTTTCCTAATTGCCTAGCTGCTATGGACGGGAAACATGTGGTGATACAGGCACAAAAGAAAGAAGGCAGTGTTTACTTCAATTATAAAGGCACACATAGCATTGTACTGTTGGCGTTGATTGGACCTAATTATGAGATAATTTACTTTGATGTGGGGTGTAATGGTAGAATTTCGGACGGGGGAGTATATAACAATTGTGAATTATCGAAATGCCTTCAATAAAATACATTGCATTTGCCATCTCCACGATCACTTCCTGGTAAAACAATTCCAATTCCATACGTTATTGTTGCAGATGACGCATTTGCTCTTAAAAAGTATATTATGAAGCCATTCCCTTTCAAGAGCCAGCCAGTGCAAAATCGTGTTTTCAATTATCGGCTTTCTAGGGCCAGAAATGTGGTTGAAAATTTTTTTGGACAAATTGCAGCTCGTTTTCGAATTTTACGTAAGCCCATTCTTTTAAGTCCACAAAAACCAAGAAAAATTGTTAAGGCCATTTGCGCTCTGCATAACTGTCTGTTAAGTCGCAATTCTCAATATGCGTCGTCTATGACATTTAATTCTCATGTATCCGATAATCAAGGAGAGTGCCGTACAGAAGGGATACCAGAAAGAAACATGTTACCACTTGAACCACATAATTCACGCAGTCAAGCACAAGAACCGAAAAATGTTCGTAATGAATTTGCTGAATACTTTATTTCACTAGAAGGAGAAGTGGAGTGGCAATATAGGCATATATAATAAGTATGTACAAGTGAATATGTAATATATAATGGAATAAAAATTAAAACGATTATATATGTGTATTTTCTTATTCTTACCAAATTATCCTCAGTTTCTTTGGGTACATGAGATGACGTCATGTATTTCATGTCATTATAAAACTCCCACTTGCTAACATATACATCATCAGCACTTTGGCCACTTTTTTTTTCTTCTCTTTGTTTACTTCTTGACCAAACTGCGTTCGGAGGTTGTGCAATTTCCTTTTGACCTCTTCTTCGGTTGCGTCTATATCATTGGCTATTGCCTTTAAAGCATTTTGTTTTTTAATTTTATTCTTATAGTCTTTTGAGGACGTGTCCCATAATTCAGGATAACTTTCTTGTTTTTCAATTACCAAATGTGTTTTTTCACTACTCCAAACAAATTTATTTTTGTCCATTTTTATAAACATTTTTATAAATTTTGAAAAGAACTCAAAAAAAAACACAAAACAAAACTGAAAACAGAAGAGAATACCACAAACCGTTTACTCACGTATACCCGACTTCTTCTGCAAGTCTTCAAAACACTGGTAGTTCACAGCAAGTCGTTCAAGTTACTTCCAGCAAGCAACAAACACGTGTTTCCACATAATTGCTGCAAGTAACTTCTGCAAGCCGTGACTTCTGGAAGTCGACTTCTAATACGTGTTTACACGACAAAAACTTCTGGAAGTCACTTCTGGAAGCAACTTCCGCAAGAAAACTTGGTAGTGGACACACGGCTTTAGAATTTTCCTAGATTGGGAGTACGTCTTCCAATTCAGAGAGACTCTGAACTTGTCTAGTTGAGTTTGAAATCGCCAATTACTATAGCGTATAAGTGTTGTGACGCTTTTTTAAAACATTCATTTCTGGTGGAGAGTGAGCGTGGGAGTGTACTGGGAAAATATGTAGCTGTGTATAGAGACTTTGTACAGTTTTTACTTCAATGCCCCCTATCCTTCTGTTTCGTATTCTTCAATGTTAACTCAGTTCTTCTCCTTTACTCAGCACGTAATGTAAAGAGAAAATGCTTAGTTTAATCAAACTTGAAAATTTACTTTAGGACACTAAAAACGTTAAAGATCAAAAATCCATCCGATATTTTTACTATTAACTATAACTACGATGTATCTGTTGGGTATACATTACAATGGAGTAAAAATAAAAGTTTGGAGATTTTTGTTTTATAAGTATTGTAACGTTTTTTAGTTATTTATGTTTATTTATATCTGAACACAATACAATCTTTATTATTTTTTTAAGACACAACGGTATTGTTATTTTATTTTGTTACTGTCTAAAATACGTCACCCCGAAATTCCGAATCAACATGGCGCCCAACGTCTGTTCTGTTACATTACCCCCTCCCTACAACCATTTCGTCCCGAAATGATCTGCTGGGTTCACTGTAACGGAATCTATACGATGATCTGTCTCTACATTGTGACGTCTTATAGAAGCATCGCTTATAGTTTCGATTCAGGAACTGCTCGTACAAAAGGTCCACTGGTATTTCTTGGAGGCTCCTAGTTCCAGCTTCTCGATGGTCTCCAGCAAATGGTGCTAGGCGATTGAAGTGAATTGGTAATTTCTGGATTCGGTAGACAACATCATTAATTCGGTCCATGATGGTGTATGGACCTTCCCACGAGTTTTGAAGCTTCGGTGAATAACCACGACGTCTCTGCGGATTGTACAACCAAACTTGGTCTCCTGATTGGAATCCACCTTCAGTAGCCTTAACGTCATAGGTCTGCTTCATTCTATCGCTAGCGGTCTAGATGCTTAGACGCACACGTTCGTGGATATCATCCAACCGTTGGCGCAGCTTCCATAATCCTTACCGGCAATATCCTGCCTTGGTGGGCACCCAAACCACAAATCACAGGGTAGACGCAACTCGCGACCCATTCTGTTAGACTGTGGGTGAGTGCTGTCGTTTTTGTATTTTTGATGTTTAGAATCCTACAGACATTTTGGAAGAGCGCCGACTTGAAATTTCAACCTTGGTCGGAGTGTAACTCCAGAGGTACACCGAATCTGCAGATCCAGTCCTTAACGAAGGCATCCGCTATTGTTGCGGCTTCCTACTTTGGTAAAGTATAAGCTTCCACCCATTTGCTGAAGTAGTTCATCACCACAATGACGTATTTATTGCTTCCGTTACTCTCGGGGAATGGACGCCTCCCGACGTTATATTGTCGCATTGGTGCTTTTCCGTGTCTCTGCGGCCCATTACTTGCCGCACACGTCACACACTTCCTGCACCAATCTTTAACGTCATCCTTGCAATTCGCCCAATAAAACCTCCCTCTTAAGTTGTTAAGAGTCTTAGTTATGCCCAGGTGACCTCCGGTGACTCCATTATGAATTTCCGTTAGAACTTTCGGAATTCTGTAACGAGGAATAACAATCTGATTCCTCACGTCGCCACCATCTGCATCTTCAAGTCTTCGTTGCAAACGTCCGTCAGTCAGGACCAAAGAATTCCATTGCGCCCAGTATGTCTTCACAGCCGGTGAGTACTTAGGAACCTCATCACCGGATAATCAGTTTAGGGTGTGGTCGTTACCTTGGTCGGTCTTCACGCTTTCAGCATTCCAGTGGTCATCTACGACTGTTGTCCTGTAAACTTGAGCTTCCTTCCATTCTGTTCGTGGGCAATGCTTGCAGTCTACAGGACATGGTCTTCTTGATAGGGTATCAGCGTTGCAATGTACTCGGCCGGCTCGGTGGTCTATATCAAAGTCGAACTCTTCGAGTCTCTTAACCCATCTCGTAATCTGACCCTCGGGATTTTTGAACTGGAGCAGCCATGTTAGTGCAGCGTGGTCTGTCCTTAGTAGGAATTTGCGACCGTAAAGATATTTGTAGAAATGTTCTACTGCCTTTATAACCGCCAAAAGTTCTCTCAGTGTTACACGGTAGTTGCGTGCAGGTTTCGATAGAGTCTTGCTGAAGTATTCTATCACCTTTTCTTGACCATCTTGGATTTGGAACAAAACTCCTGGTAGGTACACTCCTGCTTGTTGCTGGGTACTGGCCATTCTTGGACGGTGTTCATTTTATCTTTATCCACCGCGACTCCTTGACTAGAGATAATATGCCCCAGGTACTGGACTTCCTTTTGAAAGAGGTGACACTTCTTTAAGCGCTGGAATATTTCCTCCAGATTCTTAAAATGATCCTCGAAGGATTTTCCGAGAACAATAATGTCGTCGAGGTATACCAAACAAGTCTTCCAGGACAAACCCCTCAGAACAGTTTCCATCAATCGTTCAAATGTAGCTGGAGCATTGCAAAGTCGAAACGGCATCACATTGAATTGCCACAGTCCAGTTCCCACAGTAAAAGTGGTTTTCTCTCGATCTACTGGTATCATTTCCACCTGCCAGTAACCACACTTCAGATCTAATGTCGAAAAGATTTTCGATCCGGCCAAAATATCTAACGTGTCATCAATTCTTTGAAGAGGGTAGCTATCTTTCTTCGTCACGTTATTAAGTAGACGATAATCCACACAGAATCGCGTCGAATCGCCATCTTTCTTTTTAACTAAAACTACAGGTGACACCCATGGGCTGCTGGATGGTTCAATTATTCCTTCCTTTCTCATATCTTGAAAGATTCTATCGGCTTCTTCTTTCTTTGCAAGCGGCAATCTTCTTGCTCTCTGACGAATCGGCTGTGATGTCTCAGTGTCGATTTTATGCTGAACAACATTGTTCCTCCCCTTCTCTCCCATGTCAAAGATGTCCTGATATTTTTCAATCAATTTGGATGCGACCGATACCAAATCGAGTAGCTTCCCTGGACACTTCGGGGTAGATTCTTTGAGCGCATCGATGTTGGACACAACGGAGGAGACATATGTGCAATATCCCAACACAGCCCTTTTCCTTAAAGTCAATACCCTAAAAGGAACCGTCCGTGCAGTACGTATCAGAGCTTTACCCACAGCAATCCCTCCGATGTCCTCGTTATTTGGCTTAGGCTCGAACATCCTGATTCTTCCTTCACTAAGCGTGCCGTCCAAACTGCCATCCAGAATTACTTCTTCGTTTTGGTAAGGAGGTATCCGTGGCTAAGATCACACGAATAGTTTCATCTCCTTTCTTTTGCAGGACTACCTCGTCACCATTTATTTTCAGTACACCACATTTTAAATTTAATTCGAAGCCTTCGGAATTCATGACGTCCATTCCAAGCATTCTTTCGTCTTCGATGTCTGCTATCAGTGCTAAATGTATAAGTACGAAGTACCATGTTGCAACCTTCTTCAGAAATTGGTTCGAACCAGTTTCTGAAGTTTAGTTCAAGTGCTAAATGTTTCATTAATGTACTACCGATAACGATGTTAATGTCCACTTCACCGGGGATCAATGCCGGTTCTCCTGTTGCATTACGGAGTCTCCATTTCGACCTAACCTTTGCTGACTAGTACTGTATGATACTAGCTTTTACGATGGTCTTGGTCGCACCTGTATTCAACAGGAGCAGGTAAAGCTTTCCATTAACCATGCCGTCCACAAAAGCGCTGTTAACCCGATGTTGTAAAGATGCGACATGTACAATTTCTTTCGGGGCATGTTGGATACAGGTCGATGTCTGCCCCTTGTTATCGCCCGCTTTAGTTTTCCGCCATCAATGGTTTGGACGCCTTGTCACCGTACTTTTTGCAACGGTTACGCACGTGTCCAAGCTCCCCACAGTTCTAGCAACTAATTTCTTTCTTCCTTTTATTAATTAGCTCCTTTAGAAGTTTTCGTCACCCTCTTCATCTAGCTCTCTAAGCTTGACTCTTGCAGCCTGTTTTCACGGCCTCCATCTCTAGTGTGCGAGCTAATGCGTCAGCCATTTTTGTTGGGCTAATCTTGTTAATCGAGACACATCAAATTCCGTCAATGATTCATTTATTCGCTGGTAGTGAGTCTTCAACTGGGAGCGATAAACTTGTTTTAGATGTCCACGACCATATCGCATTTCCAAATGCCTCACAAAGGAATCATAGTCACCTTGCTCTGTTGGTGAGAGATTATCTAGTATCTCAGCCGCATCACTTCGCAAGGACTGTATCAGTGATGTGGCTTTCTCCTTAGTTGACCACTTATTTGCACTCGCTGCTGCTTCAAATTGTTTGATGTAAGCGATATTGGTGCTGTTAACCCTTTAATTGCAATGTCAGCTGTATCGTAACCCTTCATGGCATCGGTCTCTTCTAGTGCTACCATTTCCTTTTCTATCCCATCTATCTTTTTCTGGAACAGTTCTAATTTCTTGTCTAGAGTACGACCAACACAATAAAAAAAAACGCAAACAAAGAAATGAAATGTCAGAAATACATATTGTTTTATTTGGTAACTTGACTGTACTACAGCCGAATATATAGGTCAAGGAGGTGAGGGGTAAGGTATTTCCGATAATAGTTCGCATATTTTCCGCCGGCCAAATCCAACTGGTCGCACAATACTTCTGATAATTTTTGATCTATTTCATCAGTAATTTCTTGTTTTAGTCTTTCAGAGTTCTTTAGAAGTTTCTGTTCCAATTTGCTGGAATTTTCTTGAAACTTTTGTGCCAAATTGCTGGAATTTTCTTACCGAATTTTCTTTACGATCGTTTCTGGATCATTCCCTTCTCTTTCCAGAGCTTCTCGGAGTCGAATTTGCAATTTTGTTTTCGTTCCCGATATCTCGCATTCTCTTTCTTGTAATTCATGTTTCAATTCTTGTACTTTCAGTTCTTTCAATAATTTCTTTGGAGCCATACCAATTTATTATTCGAATCCCACTAGAGTAAAAAAAAGTACAAAAAAAATACGTCTGTTCTGTTACAGTATAATTACTGACGGTCCAAGGTACGTTCAGTGAAGTTAAGTATAACACATTCCCCTAATGCAGGAAATTTATTGGCGGCAAATTTGTTGGACGTTCTTAGTCGTCGTGATATTTAAGTGTTTATTAATTAAGAAAGTTATATCAATATGTAATCATAAAATATCATTTCTTTGAATCAATAAAAAGTGTTAAGTGAAACAGTTAATATTGAAGTATAGTATATTGAATTTGTGTGTACATCAATAACTGCTGTAAATACCATTTTTGTAATTCGCGACGGTAATGAAAGCTGTAACAGTACTCAAACGGGTGCTGTAATGAGACTCCTTACAGCATCCGATGCTGTAATGAGATTTTAGTAACATTTTATGGAACCAGTTCAAGTTGGTCACATTGGGTCATTAATTTTTCTAGTTGTCAATGTGACAATGTTTGTCTATGAATGTTTAAACACGTTCTTAGCATCGAATACAAGGTCCACAATGATAAGGACATTGAACTCTGAGCAATTTCTCTTATTTTGGGAGGTATACATGAAACATTTTTGTCAGGTGAATACATTTTGTGTTTTGACAGTTTCTAATTGTCAATTCAAACTTCTATTTTCAAGTGTTACGGTATTACCAACTGCTACATAACTATTTCCCTACATTGTCAAAATTTATTTTATTTTTGAGGAAAAAAAAGGATAAAAACGCGAATTACAAAAAATAACATAAAAAACACGTTTCATAAGACTTAAAGCACTCATTCATTAAAAAACTCGTGGCTTCGCCACTCGTTTTTCAACTTGAATTCGTGCATTTCAAACGTATCTTACGAAACTTGTTTTTTAATATACTATTCTAGAATTGACGCAAACATACAGTGTGTTAATTAATTATCGTACCCGACGTCATCATTGCAAGTATGCAACCAATATCACAGTGCAATACGCATCATACGCAAATCGCTTATTGCAATAAAAATACTGTGATATTGGTTGCATACTTGCAATGATGACATCGGGTACGATAATTAATTAACACACTGTAAAGAAATTTTCTCTTAAAATAATATAGTAAATTAAATTATATGTTTTTATACAATTTTAATGATTTATCGAATCATAATAACAATTTTAATGTTCATGTGAATCTTTTAATTTCCAAAAGATGTAGTTTATACAACTTCATACACATGACGATTCGTCAAAGAGGTCAAATACGTCAAGGACGTCACATCGATAAATAGCGACAGGTAATGTTCATCGTGGTGAATGGTTCAGTCAGTTCCATAGGTCAGTTTAGTCGAGATTAAAATGTCACAACGTTTGGACGTTATCATTTTTGGGGCTACCGGCTTCACCGGCCAACGAATTATTCCCTATTTAAAGGATTTGGGCTCGAAAGAGGAAACGCCGGTCACTTGGGGAGTGGCCGCACGATCAGAAACGAAATTGAAAGATGTTTTAAAAATTATAGAATCCAAAACTGGTATGTATTAAAAACATTTAATTCTCCTTTTTTTGAAAACTTTTTATCGATAAAAAGAATTAAAAAAAAACAATTCACGCTGTAACCTTTCAAGTGCTATTTTTAGTTGTCAAATACTTAACATTTAATTGCGAAAAATATGATATTTTTAGACTGAAAAATGATACTATTATAGTTAAGATTGGTCCGGATTAAAGCCGCAATGCAAGGTTTTTAAGATAACGATAAGGTCAACGTGACATCTAAATCTAAATACAGCGTGATTCATAACTCGTTTGCAATATTTTGGATTCTGATACAAAATAAAATTTTAAACAAAAAAAAAAGAATAAAATTTTCACGTTTTCGCCTTTGTTTACGAGTTATACAAATTTTACACATTTTAGCACAGAAACTTTATAGTTAATAATAATATGTTTTCGTAATATAGAAACGCAATAATGTAAATAAAGTCAATTATTTAAAAAAAAATATTTAAAGTCGCTTACTCTCAAACGATAAAATTATTAGTAATCATGCCAGAAGTTACTAATCAAGAGTATGCGGACATTATTTTTGTTTATGGTTTCTGCAATGGAAGCTGCCGTAGAATATCGATCGAGAATATCGAGATTTCCAAATCGGAGGCAGCCGTCTCGAACAGTCTTTTCTCGGGTGAAATCATGGAGACCTTCTCCATGTGTTTGCCACAATGCACAGTGTTAGCAAGTTATGAATATCTGGCCAAAAATCTAATTACAATTAAATAAAGTTGAAAATGTTTAATGTCATATAGTGTCTCCTTAATGGTTAGCTAGGATTTATTTCATCCATAGATAGTGTTTAAAACAAAATTTAGGATTTTGAAACGAATATTTGAATAGAAAAGCGAAACAAAGGTTTTGTTGTGGGTTGGGTTGGATGTTTAAACTAATGTAACTCCATCTCTTCGGAGTTTCATATACCCTAACAATAAGTATATATACTAATATACAGTGTGTTTCCTGAGGAAAAAGAAAAGCCAAACAATTACAAATTGATCAAGAGTTGGCTGGTTCTTTAAATAAATTTTTGGCACATTCACAAAAAAAAACAAAAAGTTTCAACTCAAACTGATGCTCCTCTAACATCAGAGCAATCCGAACAAATAGGAAAAGTAGATAAGAAAGTAGATACGCAAGAAACAGAAGTTGGAACAAACACAGTTGAAGATGAAAGAAATATAGCTTTTAGTTTTAATATATCCATGCTATCAATGTCTACTTTAAGTTTTGATGCAAACGATACAGGTTCTTGGCCAAAAATTCTATCTATTAAAACAAGAGATATATTAGTAGAAAATTCTCCTTGCCAAATAATTAAATATAATTTTCCAAAAGATGGTTCGGGTCGTAAATTTTCTGAAACGTATTATATCAGAACACTTCCAAATGGAGAAAAAATTAACAGAAATTATTTGCTGTACTCAATATCAAACAATTCTGTTTTTTGCTATTATTGTAAATTATTTGATAATACGTTAAATTCAAAACTTAATAGTGAGTTAGGTTGTAATGATTGGCAACACTTATCACAAATACTAAAAAAACAGGAAACAACTGCAATACACATTAAAAACAGTACAAAATACTACGATTGATGCAATAGAGGAAAGATTATATACTACCGAAAAAAAATGGCAATCTGTTATAGAACGTTTAATATATTTAATTCAGTATTTATCCCGACAATGTATAGCTATTCAGAGGTTCATCAAAAAAATTATATAACGTGATGGCTGAACATTTACGTCGTATTCAAACCTCTAACAAAAAGGATATTGCGTATTATTTAGGAGATGGCATACAAAATAAAATAATTTATTTAATGGCCGAAGGCATAAAAAAATAGATTTTGGAAGTGGTTCACAGTGCAAAATATTATTCGATAATTCTCGATACTACTCCAGATATAAGCCATATCGATCAACTGACCATTGTTATTAGATTTGTGTATCAAAATAAAAATACAGGAGAAATTCATGAACATTTCGTGGGGTTTTGTGCAGTTGAAAGTACTACTGGACAAGGACTAATATAAATTACATCTTAAAACTTATATTTCGTTTAGATCTCGTTTAAATCTTGCTCCCTTAGCACACATGATTTGTATACCCCAAAAGATGTTGCTGGGGAGTATCCCTAATTGCTTCATCTGCGATTTCTTCTAAAATCCGCATTCTACGTTCGGCAAAAGTGAGTCCTTGATTATTATTTAAACGTACGTAGTTCAGTACGTTTGGCATTCTAACTTGTATCTGTCTCTTCACTTTAGATTTAAAGGAGCTCCATAGGAGTTCAATAGGGTTTAATAAATATGAATACGGTGCTAAACGTATTATTTGAACATCCTCTTGGGGTTGCAAAACACTTTCCAAGTTTGAGTGCACAGGTGCGTTGTCGATAATAAAACTCGGGTGCAAAAATCCTAAATTTCTACATGTTGCAATTAAACCTCTAAACCATACTTTGCATTCTGCACCTTTATACGAACCTCTTTTATGCTCAAAAGATACAATTTGTGTGGAACACATCGCGTCAATGCAATGCAAATTATTTCCTTTACTTGCCGGAACAACCACATGAGCTCTATGGCCAATTTTTGATCTACCCTCATTTCGACGGCAATATAAATTAAAGTTGCACTCATCAATACAAATGAGGTCTCTACCGTTACCCCGGCTTTCTAAAAGTTTTTCAACGTACTCCCTTCGTTTGACTTTATTTTCGTACGTATTGATGTTTGCAACATGTGGTCGAATTTTTTTAAGCGAAAATAATTTACCGTCCAGCCAGTTCTTTATCGTATTAATTGAAACACGAAGTTCAAATTCATTATGCACGCGATTAGATAGATCTTTAAGCGTTAATGTACTATCTTCTTCGATCCACCTTACTAACGTTTCGTCAATTGCAAGAGATTTTTTAGACTTGGAACCTCCTTTAGGTTTCGGATCTTCTTGATCATTTTTTAACCATTCGTACGCAGTGCGAACGTTGACACCCAAGTCTTGAGCAGTTTGCCTCCAGTTTTTACCATCTTCGTAAGCTTTCATTATTTTTCTTCTATCAGCAGCACTAACCTTATTATATTTACCCCGAGGCATTTTCATGGAGTTACGAAAGTTTGACGTTTATTAAAACAAATACCAAGCATACATGACTTATTCTTCGCAATTAATTGTCTTTCTTTAGGTGAGATTCCAAGTGTAAGTATGCTAGATTTTTTTTAAATTGATTTTCATGAATTTAAAATTAATTTTGACGTGTATGAAATTCATCAAGCTCTCTTGGAAACCACTGACGATTCAACTAAAGATATGGAATCAAGAACTCAAGCAGATAACCTGGCTTCAAAAATTACAAGTTTTAAGTTTTTGTGTAGCATTATTATATGGAATGATATTTTAACGAAAATAAATGTTGTCAATAAAATGATGCAAGATCCGTCATATAACATGAAAATCGTTCTAGAATCCATCGAACAAATTACACTATATCTAAAGGACTATCGGACAGATGACAAATTTGAATCAATTGTGAATTGTGCAAAGAACATAGCTGAAAGTTTAGATGTGGAACCTACATTTCCAGATGTTCGGAGAAGAAAAAAGAAAAAACAATTTGAATATGAGTCACATGATGAGCCGATCCTTACTAACAAAGACAATTTCACTGAACGATTTACATATTTAGAATTATTCACATCAATGAACTCAGACAATGATTGTTTTCCCAATATTACGATAACATTACGCATCTATTTAACATTGCCAGTGTCAGTTGCTTCGGGAGAGAGAAGTTTTTCAAAATTAAAAGTTATTAAAAACTATTTTTGTCATCTATGAGTCAAGAGCGCTTAACAGATTTATCGATATCCATAGAAAATGATATTATGGATAGTATAGATATAGGTGAATTAGTTAAAAATGTTCCAAGCATAAAAGCAAGACGAGTAAATATTTTATAATAATATGTGTTAATTTATTTTAACATACATTTTATAATTTACTTAATAAAGAATATTTCTTATATATTTTCCTTCTTTAACTTTTGTGGGAGGGGGCGGCGTTTTTAAGTTTGCACACAGGCGGCTGATGAGCACGCGGCGGCACTGGTTATAGATTTGTTCCAAAGAAATTGTATATATAGAAGCAGTTGTAAACACTAAAACTTGAAGCCAACGCAACACGCGGTTTGTTTACTAACAACCTTTGTCGAAACCGGTTAAAACAATGAACTGCACAGATCGGACCAGCGGTCGATTATCGCCGAACATTCCCGAATGTTATTGCCCCTAGATTAAGGCATACACTAAAATAAACAAACCTATTTGCGAATCAATAAATAATTCGTTTTTCTTCACTTTGATTTATTTATATTTTCTTTGTAAATAATTTGTATGTTATACTCTACATACAAATTATTTACTAGTACTTTTAGTTAGAAATTAAACTTAGCAATCAAAATACTATATACATACTTGTATCTTTTACCCAGTATATTGTTTCCACATGCTCTGATTAATTTAAAAGATTACATTATATTAATTGTGTTTAATACTTTCAAGTTTTATTAAAACTGGACAAAGATATAGAAAAAAATGCATTTTACAATTTATAAAATTGTTACAATAATTTTTCAATTTGTAGGTAGTTTAACAATTAAATTTTATGTCACTTAAAGGATTATAAATAATTATTTTGCACTTTAATTGGTTAATTAAATATATTGATTTGAATATTAAGTTCTAATTTGACATGTTTCGCTTTAACAATTAATTTTTAATTGTAATTTTATATAAGAAATTAGGATGCTCTTTGGATACGCCACTGGATAAAGTCTGACCAATTTCATCTAAATCGTACACCCCACTGACGCTAGGACCAAGATCAATTTTGTTTCCAAACAAATGCTCTTGCGTTGGCTTCAAACCGGTATACAGGCGAACATAGGCGATGCGGCTTCTATATATACAATTTCTTTGATTTGTTCATTTTAAGCAGAAAAGTTCCTAAAAACACGTGCTCAATTCTTAAAGGTAACTGAGATACAGCCAGTTAATACATAAACTGATATCACGCACGTCTGTTGTGAAACAGTCATTTGTCAATGTTTGACATTTAACATCATTTGGTTGACGTGTCGACTAAGTTGTTGATAATGCCACACATGCAGAATATGCTGATATGGTGTTTTGTTACGGTTTCTGCAATGGAAATGCACGTGCTGCTCGCCGTGACGGTTTCCTAACCGAGTGCTACCAAATTCAAGAGCATTTACTCAAACATTCAACAGATTGCATGAAACCGGTTCTGTTCCAAGTACAAGTATTCATTCTCAACGTACAGGTGTGCAAACTCTGAATGAAGTTGAACAAATTCTTCAGTTGGTAGAACGCAGTCCATCTACCAGTCAAAGAAGACTTTCTGCTTGTCTTGGTGTTCCTCATTCCATGTTCAACCAGTACAACACCTTAAACCAACAGACTTTGCCAGGAGATTGGAATTTTGTGGATGGGTAATATCTAATCGATGCACTGCTTGGTTCCTGTGATACTTTTTACCGATGAAGCCACATTCACCCGTAATGGAATATAACAGTCGAAATGATCACCGTTGGTCTGAGGATAATCTGCATGCCAGTGTTGAAACAAATTTTCAGGTAAAATTCTCTGTGAATGTATGGTGTGGAATGGTTGACAATAACTTAAATGGGCCTTTCGTACTTTCCGAGCGTCTAACAGCGGATAGATATTTAGAGTTCTTGCATAATGAGCTTCCAATACTGTTAGAAGATATTCCTTTGGCTACCAGAGCCAATATGTTCTTCCAGCATGATGGGGCCCCTCCTTACTACGGCCGTCAAGTGACGCTATACCTGAACGAAACCTTTGCGGACGGTGGATTGGTCGTGGGGGTCCTATCAGTTGGCCAGTTCAATTACAGGACCTTAATCCGTTGGATTACGGAATGTGGTGATGGCTGAAAAGCGATGTTTATCAAGTAAAAGTAAACACGCGTGACGAGCTAATCGCTCGTATTGCGGCCAGTGCTGCACAAATCAAGGCATATCAGGATAAATTACGCAGCACAGTACTTGATATCTTCAAGAAATCAGCCAAGTTCATCGAGTCAACAAATTACAACCTGGTATCTTGTGGGACTTTTTTTGTAGCTTAAATTAAAGTTTAACATTGCAAATAAAAATCTGTTTATGAACAGTGTTGAGAAAAAGATAAATAAATCCAGATTCAAGACACTATTACAGTGTTACATAAACAACACATACAGTAACAAATTATAGTGAAATTTCATAAGGGTACAACTTTTAATATGTTTACAATCGTTTCTTAATATTAAGCAAATGTTTAATATATGCAAAATAAGTGTTCACTTTACATGTCATTTTTATCCAGAGTTGAGGTTAATAAAAAGTGGTTATTGAGGAGTCGCGAGTATTACGATATAACCTAACGATCACCATTTGCCAAAATATTAAAAAAGAAAATTAGTAAAATCATGTTATGGCCGGTAATTTCAAACTTTCTAACATTGTGCAATGTTCAGACATAGTTGACCCTTATTGACGTCGTTACTGATGAACCTTCCGTAAGCACAAGAAGAGCTTCCAAAAGACTTTGACTTTCTCAATCTTTTGTGCATCGCATATTGCGGCAAGAAGTGCTTCATTAGTATCTGCAAAATTTACAACTAGGTGATTAACGAATAAGGGTTCAATTTTATTAATGGTTTGTTGCGGAAAATTCCGTGGAATGTGGTTTCGGGATAAGGTGGAAGAATTAAATGTTAAATTTCCAAAAGAAAACTGGTTTATTAACCAAACTCTGAATGAAATGCAAAAATTAACAATTAATTGAAAATACAAACTTAATTATGACAAGCCTGAGCACAAGGACAAACAGCTTACAAAAAATATGTTGCAAGTTCCCAAGAGGTCACTCGAGTCTGGTGTCACAAACCAATCTGGAAAACGAAATCAAAACCAGACTGGAAGGACCCTCACAAATTCACATCCCCACCTCGCACGTGGTAAACAAAAACTACCTTAAATTCAAATAAACGATAACACAAACGGGGATATACAAAAACATTATGTTTCAGGTTCTTACAACAGCATAGGCAAAAACCAATTTTTTTAAAAAATTTAATTATTTGGTCTGACAAAGCAATTTTTACAAAAGATGGTGTCAATAGCGTGCATAACAGTGACGTGTACTCAGAAGAGAATCCGCCCAACATTAGGATCAGGGCTTCGCAGCAAAGATTTAGTGTAAATGTTTGGGATGCTATCTTCAATAGAAACATATTGCCACCTGTGTTCATCGATCAAAGATTAAATTCGAACGGCTATCAAAATTCACTGGAAAACACCGTGGAAAATATCATGGATGATATTCCAGTGGTACAGCTGGGAGACATTTGGTACCAACATGATTATTACATTTTGAGTAATTTTTATAAAAACTATATTAAAACGTATTTACATTATTGCGTTATTATTACAGTTACATTATTATTAATTTGAAAATTTCTGTGCTAAAAAGTTTACTTTTTAAAACTGGTATAACTATAATAATAATAACAAAGGCGAAAACGTGAAAATTTTATTTTGAATCAGAATCCAAAAAATTGCAGACGAGTTATGAATCACCCTGTGTATATGAAAAATTAAATATTTTATTCATATTTCGTAAATCTGATTTATTTATTGAGTAACACTAATCAATATACAGTACGCAAAATCCGTATTCGTACACCCACCGAAAAATTACAAAATCACGAATTGCTCAAGAATGGCAGTACAAATTTCAAATATTTTTGATGATTTATTTTACTTAGAAGAGTAGAAGCAAAAATGGATGACTTGGTTACCTATACAGTTCAACAACTGTATGCGAAAAAACATTTTATTCACAGTTGATAGTAAAAACCGTATTCGTACAGGTCGCAGGATTGTATTTTTATGTAGATAACTGCTGTTCTACAACATTTTAATCGTGTTTTGTCCCCGTTTTGATAAGCAAAAAAAAACTTCAAGGTCAGTTGAATTATTATCAAAATTGCGGAAAATTCGAAGTGGTTAGAAAGTCAACTTAACTTTCAAATAAACAAACAAAAATAATAAAATTTCATATAGAACGAATAGATTTGCGTGAAATCGTAAAAATAATGAAGCGCAGCACTTCTACTACACAACTCATGGCGAGGAATTATAAAAAGACAGGTGAAGTTAACAAAGCACGACGAAATGTAAATCGATTGAAGCTAATAAGACGAAATTATTCATTGCTCAAATTCAATCAGTAAGGATCCTACTGCCAGTGGTGTGGTACTGGCTACAACAGTCTTGAATAGATTTGTGGTGTTCGTGTAACCCTTTAGGGGTGCGAAATTATATTAAAAACTTGGTTTTAAAAGTCGGTATCCTGTTAAAAAATCATTCATAAACAGGATTAATAAACAAAAACGATTTGCATTTGCAAAAAATGCAAAAAGATAAGGATTTTAACTACATAGGGGAAATAAAGGATTTCAACCACATATGAGTCAAATCTCAATATAAAAATAGCGATTGGACGAGTAAATATTTGGCAAGAGAACAAGAAGAGCCTATACGGGACGTCCCTCAGAAGTGGCTCACCCCCATATTTTTTTTTATTATTAGTGATATAAAAAAACCATTTGGAATGCATAATTAGGCTGTTAAAACGGATTATTACGACATGAAATCAGTCTCTTTGTACTTCCGGTTATACCGGATGTGAGTACTAATTTTGCTATTTCTTTAAATCTATAAACTTTTTTTATTCAGTTGGGTAGACAGCATAATCTCACATAACATTTACTTGAAAAAATGTTCACGATTGCTTATAATTTTCGAAAAAGAAAATTATTTTTGTTATTTTTTAATTGTATTACAACTTTTGATGCATAGTAGCTAGGTTAATTGTATATATGTCCCTCTTGATTTGCTATTTTTTCTCGAGCAGTGATTACTGCTATGCTTTAGCCAGTGGTTCCTTTTTAATAATGGTGTAAATTAACAGTTCTATTAAATTAGTTTTAAAAGAAAAACGCGATCAAACAATTAAGTTTAATTCAATAATTATTTTTGATCTTTTATTTTTTTTCTTTTTGTTCTTTTACACTAAATTCTTCTCGTTCTGTAGCTGATAGTAACTTACAATGTGCAATGTCCATTGTACATTATAATTTGGATTGTTTACTTTATTTTAGTTAAAACCTTCCATGTCACCTTACCTCACACCTTTATATTCTTTTTTATGGGGCAAAATCAAAAATGACGTGTATATTAATACACCTGTAAAGTATCGTGAGGAATTAGAAAATAAATCGAGTTAGAAATTGTATTACCCAAATATCTTCACAGGAATAAAGTCGAATTGTTAGATCGACAATACGCAAGGTACAATTATGTCAAAATCGAGGCAGGGGCATTTTGAAAATTTAGAAAATTAGTTTTTTTGAACTTATAATTGGAACGAAAGCTGCGATAAACGATAAGAGCTGCGCAAAATTCATTTCTATGATGCTGTTTATAGTGGAGCGTTGATAATAGTGACGATCTTTACTTTGTAGGTGATGTTTCATTTAATATTATAATGTAATAAATACCAAACGGTATACGTTTGGAGAATTTCATCACCTTCATGGAATATACATCACTACCCCATGTTATCATAGGTGATGAAGCCTTTCCAGTTCTCCCTGATCTATAAAAAACAATACATTGATACAGATAAAGACTACTTTAATGCTAGATTATCAAGAGCACGAAGAACTGTTGAATGTGCTTTTGAAATACTGTATACTAAGGGGAGAATTAAGGAACAGCGATACAAACATCTACAGATGTAGCTGATGATATTGTTAAGTGTATCTGTTTNTTTTTGTACTTCCGGTTATACCGGATGTGAGTACTAATTTTGCTATTTCTTTAAATCTATAAACTTTTTTTATTCAGTTGGGTAGACAGCATAATCTCACTTAACATTTACTTGAAAAAATGTTCACGATTGGTTATAATTTTCGAAAAAGAAAATTATTTTCGTTATTTTTTAATTGTATTACAACTTTTGATGCATAGTAGCTAGGTTAATTGTATATATGTCCCTCTTGATTTGCTATTTCTCGAGCAGTGATTACTGCTATGCTTTAGTCAGTGGTTCCTTTTTAATAATGGTGTAAATTAACAGTTCTATTAAATTAGTTTTAAAAGAAAAACGCGATCAAACAATTAAGTTTAATTCAATTATTTTTGTACTTTTATTTTTTTTCTTTATTTTTTGTTCTTTTACACTAAATGTTCTGTAGCTGATAGTAACTTACAATGTGCAATGTCCATTGTACATTATAATTTGGATTGTTTACTTTATTTTGGTTAAAACCTTCCAGGTCACCTGACGTCACACCTTTATATTCTTTTTTATGGGGCAAAATCAAAAATGAGGTGTATATTAATACACCTGTAAGGTCTCGTGAGGAATTATAAAATAAATCGAGATAGAAATTGTATTACTCAAATATCTCCACAGGAATAAAGTCGAATTGTTAGATCGACAATACGCAAGGTGCAATTATGTCAAAATCGAGGCGGGAGCATTTTGAAAATTTAGAAAATTATTTTTTTTGAACTTATAATTGAATTAAATTTAATTGTTCATTCGTTTTTTTAAACTAATTTAATACAACTGTTAACTTACACCATTATTAAAAAAGAACCACTGACTAAAGCATAGTAATGATCACTGCTCCAGAAATAGTAAATCAAGAGGAACATAGCGTAATTTAAACTATTAACCTATCTACTATGCGTCAAAAGCTGTAATACATTTTCCGCAGGTACTAAAACGTTAAAAAATAACGAAAGTAATTTCTTTTTCAAAAATTATAAGCGATCGTGAACATTTTTTCAAGTAAAAGTTATGTGAAATTATGGTGTCTACCCAACTGAAGAAATAAAATTTATAGATTTAAAAAAATAGCAAAATTAGTACTCACATCCTGTATAACCGGAAGTACAAAGAGAATGATTTAATGTCGTAATAATCGGTTCAGCCACTTCTGAGGGACACCCGGTATATCCACATAATCTGATACCTACGTTCAAACGTGGTGGAAACGGGAGTTGGAAATCTTCATTTTATACAGGTGTTTTAAAACAACGTTTAAATATTTATAGGGGTAGTGCTACAGTAGAAAACAAGTCGAAAAGTGTTAATCAACATTAATCCGAAAATCAACCGTTTCGCGATACAGGATGTTCAAATTTTTTGGTCCAATTCAAACTGTAACTACTACAGATTTGATACTTGGCAAATCGATACAGTATGGAACTGTCTCTTTTTGAGAGTAGTATGATGTTTCCATTGCTTCCAGTTAGTATAAGTTATTCCATTACAAAACGTTATGCTATTAGTTACCAAAATTTGGCCATTACAAGGAGTAGGCTTTGCCTTACGTACAATCTGCTAAGATACATTAATTTAACGTTTCGTTTAAATTACGAAACAACCAAACACCAGTAATTTGATTTTGCGAAACCTGAAGTGAAATCGTTTGCAATGGTCTTGTATTCAAATGCTGAAATGAGCGATATGGTGTTTATGTACGGCCGTGCCAATGAAAATAGTTTGAGAGCACATCGTTTCTATGCTGAAACATTTCGTGAAAACTACGGGCTGTTTGAAAGAGTTCGGGCTTCCTTTAAACGTAGAATGAGAAACTGTATTGATGTTGCAGGTCGACATTTTGAACATCTTCAGTAAAAAGCTTCGTTTTGATTAGTATTAGTATTACGTTGTGTCAATTCAATTTTTCTAATAATTTATTTTTAAAAATGTTTTCTTTTTCGGAAACCTTAAGGAGTACAATTTTTTTTTTCGAGTTAATGTTGTTTAGAATTAAGCTGTCTAACCAATTTTTAAATAAAATTTTTGAATTTTCTGAAGAATAGTGGTATTTATTTTCACTTCCGGTCTAACCGGAAGCAATGGATACATCATACTATTATCAAAAAGAGACAGTTTTATACTGTATCGATTTGCCAAGTATCAAATCTGTAGTAGTTATAGTTTAAAAGAAAAAACGTAGTCCCAAAAAAATTTAACATCCTGTATTTCGAAAACGGTTGATTTTTGGACCCATGTTGATTAACACTTTTCGACTTGTTTTCGACTGTAGTACTACCCCTATAAATATTTAAACGTTGTTTTAAAACACCCTGTAGATGTAATATTGCATATTGATTCGAAGCATATGCGCTAGATTCTAGATTTTCTATCGTGTACAACAAAACACATTACAAAGCCCAGATCTCAATCCTATTGGCAATATTCAAGAAGAAGTTGAAATATTACGATATTAGAAACGTAACCGACTTAAAAATAGCGTTGAAGACAGATTGAACTAAAATACAACCTCAATTAATCACTACACTAGTGAAATCGATGCAAAGGTGTCTAAATGCTGTTGTTAAGCAAACAGGCTATCCAACAAAGTATTAGTGTTATTTCAAATGTATAATTTTCTTAGTTATTATTGAAGTTTTTACTATACGAATACGGTTTTTGTTGTGCTTAAAATATCCTGTACCGTTCATTAGTCTACAGAGGTAACCAAGATGTCTACTTTTACTTTTACTCTTCTAAGTGAAATAAATCACCAAAAATATATGAAATTAGTGCTATCATTCTTGAGTAATTCCTGAATTTCTATTAGTTGTTGGGTGTACGAATACGGATTTTGTATACTGTATTGATTTTTTGAAAGATGCACTGCTAGGAACATACTTGTTCCAGAGCGCTTCGGTTGTCGTTTCACCGGTGCCAGCGAATTTATCCAGGTCGTCCGTTTATGTGTCGCCATTCTTGCTTGTTCTCTTATAAGGCGAACCAGAGAGAAACGTGTAATTATTGAAATCTTTATTTGACGAACTGAAATTACTGAAATATCTGTGTTCGCGCGACAAATGTCGGGAATAATTGTAGGTGTTGGTTCGAAAGAAAAATTGGAAAGTTCTTACTTGAATTGGGGTTCTAAGTTGAATTCTTCAGAGGATTGAATAAAAAAGCGTCGTTTTAATAACGAATACAATAATGGCTTCTTGTTTTATTTATAACATTTGAAATCGACAAAATTGTCATGGTTACATAAAATTTGGTTTGTTATTTGGGTTGCCTAAACAATCTGTATGTTTCATTTTCTATATGTAGGTATGCATCAACCTCTCAGATCTCTTCAAATCTTCCAAATTGTTCATTATTATTAAACAGGGTAATTCAAATTCGACCCCCACCATTGGGATCTCAGAAACCATAAGAGATACAGAATTGGTTAAATGGGGGCAAAGTTGCGTATCTTAGAGGTCATCATTTTCAACTAAGTTTTTGGATCAAGCTGTTTTATTTTTAAAATATGGCAGAAAAACAAAAAAAGACTTTTTCGTTTTTTCGTGATTCTGAAAAAACATTCTTAAGGCAACTTTTTATGAAAAATGTCATGACACAACTAGAAATTTTCTCCGATGTTTCGTTTTCGTGAAACTATCATCAAGTTTATTTTTTCTTATGAACGCCGTATTTGATTTTCACACCAAAAAATAGGAGAATTAATTCTGATTTCAATGATATGTCACACAATGTATTTCATTTAAATAAACACTGAATTATTCAAAAAAAAAAATAAACTTGATAGTTTCACGAAAACGAAACGTCGGCGAAAATTTCTAGTTGTGTCATGATATTTTTCATAAAAAGTTGCCTTAAGAATGTTTTTTCAGATTCACGAAAAATAAAGAAGTTATAGGCAAAAAAACGAAAAAGTATTTTTTTTTGTTTTTCGGCCATATTTTAAAAATTAAAACGGCTAGATCCAAAAACTTTGTTGAAAAATGATGAGTTCTAAGATACGCAACTTTGTCCCCATTTAACCTTTTCTGTTTCTTTTATGGTTACTGAGATCCCAATGGTGGGGGTCGAACTTGAATTACCTGTAGATGAGTTGTATTAGGACTTAACAGTTAGGTTATTGATGCAATAGGCATACGATATTACTGTAAGAGACTAACTAGGCGCTATTGATGACAATCCAAATTGTCGATAATCCAAAATACATTTTCATCCCACACCATCCATCTTTGTAACATCAATTCATTAAAAATCTATCTTAATTCAACATTCTGCCGCCCTCCTCTATTCCGAAACTTTGCAATTTATTATTAAGTAATAATAAAACTAAATTGGGTCGAGATAAGCTTAGCGATGTACATTACATTAAATGTCAGAACTGCGGTATATAAGCTTTTAAAACATTACAATCATCAATTCTATTGTTAGCAATACGAATTGTTTAAAAGCAAAATTCAGAGAACTTAATTTATATGAAGAATGCTGTGAAGAATAGAAATACCCACAGTTGACGTTTATAAAGCACATCTCCGGCTGGGACATGTGGTAATGGTAAATTCTGTTCAAAATCAAAACTAATGACCTCCACGGTAGGATCAGAAAGTGCCAGTTTTTGTTTTTCCTTCATATTTTGGTAAAAACTATCTGCTTTACCAAGATGATCTGATTTTTGTCAGATATGAGCTTTTGTTTCTCGTGTTCATCCGTTAAACTTTTTAATGTATTTTCATAGGCGTCACATTTCTGACATATGGAGACCTTGGGTGTCCACAGCTTATATTAAAATTTTCTACAAAAATTATACGATAAAGATCGTAGCTACCGTAGGGTTTGACGTCTTTTTCTCCTATTATGGCATGCTGTTCTAGCTCAAATTTTTCCAAATAGAGCAACGTTTAGTTCAGGTGGTTGGAAACGACGATTTTCATTGTCGTTTCTACTGTAGTAAGATTTTCTTTGTTGGAAGCTACCTAAGTATATATTTCTGTATTTGTTGAACAATATCATTGGGAATTTTATTTGGTCTATTTGCGTGGGCAATGTGGTTCAATCCTTTCTATGCGGCTGGTAGTTATACCATGCAAAGGACAAAAAGCTGGTTTACAAACTGTTTGATCGTTTGTTCCATTCCGTATTTTGTAGCCGCCTCCTTTCTTTGCTCTTTTTCTTTGGACCTCCTTTACATTAATTAGACCGGCAAGATGAGCATCCTGAAGATCTTTATTTCTGAGCTCATTAAATGTTTTTATAAGGTTACTTTGCAACTGTTCTGTAAATTTTACAAAACACTTCATACGACAGTTATTTGGCTGTCCTGTTCTTCTTTCAGGGATTTTTTTCCCCTTATGATTTGTATTGTTAGCGTTCTTTTATGTGTGGTGCGGCTTTTGTACGATAGATGGCGTGGGGAGGTTCTTGTGGTGTGTATATTTAAAAACTGGCACATATGTAGTCATAAGGTTTAGAGTAGAGTAGTTTAAAAAAACCGTTGGATTAAGTGTAACCGTTGGATAATAAAGAGTTGTTT
>NW_019280342.1:0-55383 GCF_000648695.1 Onthophagus taurus
AACACGTTCACTCACTTTGACCGTCCGCATTCGACTCAACTCTGATTCTAATAAGGCTGATATGGTCCCAACTATAAAGTAATTCCCATCTTTTCCAATCAACACTGTAAATTAGAAACTAATGAACTTGGCAATCATTAATTCATTTTGATATGATACTGATATATTGATGACCGAATATATATCGGGAACAGAGTGTGATGCCTGTTCTATGCAACGAAATTTGACATAAAAGAGCACATTCAATTCAAGAACCTACATGGAACGGTACAATTAGTTATGTTTAAGCCACCGCAATTACAAAAGTGTCACAACCTAACGTCGCCAACATGTGATCGAAATGCATTCTTTCCAAAAAAATGTTGGTATCACGTCAGCACACAATACATCCCAGTAAATGTTTACAATACCCTAAAAAACACTCAAACTATATTGTAAACTGTTCTATTCTGGCTAAAGAAATCAAAAGAATGATTTAAAAATAATAAATTAAAAAAGTGAAAATAGAAAGACCATTTATGTCTAATAGCATACCCTGATTTAAATTTTGCGCTATTTTTATTCGGTGCAAGTGGTAGCTCTGAAATTTGATAGCTATCAATTACTGAAATTCGCAGGAATTTGGAAGACAAATCCTTTAAGACATGTGGTTGAAGCAGGACGGCGTGACCAGCCACAACGTCTGTGAAATAATTCATTTATTGGAGGAACGATTTCCGGATAAAAATCCGATGTCAACTGGCCACTGAGATCGTGCGATTTGACCCCGTGCAATTTCTTCCTTTAGGATTTGGTGAAATCTCACCTTTATGTCAATGCGCAACGAATTATTTCCGACCTCAACGATGAGATCCAACACTTCATTGGTGACTTGGAATCACAACTCTGCAGCAACGTCATCGAAAATTTCATGAAAATAGTTACAATCTGTATTCAGAACCGGTTATTTTATTCCATTTAATCGGAATATGTCTACTTTTAAATGTTTGATCTACAAAAGCCGTAGATTTGAAAAATGTCAGCAGAGAAGCAAGAAAAAAGACATAAAACATTGAAGCCTGCAATTATCTAACTATCATTAATAATTAATCAAAACATTTAATGAGTTATGCAGGTTGACAGCAAAATCGAAAATTGTTGAAAAAATATACTTTACAACAAATTGGCAATAAACTCAACTTCGCCATTTCAACGCCAATAATGCAATTACGAATGTAACTGTCTTACTGACTGTCTTAGGCGTATAATATTTGGTGATGCCAAAAAGAAAATAAATAATCAGAAAGATAAGATCAGATCTGAGATGGATTTATTAGTTAATTTGATTAATAAAAGAATTTCTGTCAAGTTTAATCTATATCAAGATGATGTTGATAATGATTACATACAATGAATTAATACCACGATGAACAACAAAAACAATTAATGATAAAAACCCAAAAAAATTTTAAATAAACTTTGAATGAAATTTTTTTTACTTTTCCTTGTTAAAGTTGACAAAGTTAATTAACTAGCTTTAACAAAGTTCCAAGCAAAAATGTTTTTGTGGCATTACAAATTTGTTTTCCCTTCTATATTTCCACAAACGCAACGCGAAAAAGGTCGAATTTTGGTCGGATAAATGGATTGTTTTAAATTGTCTCCCAAAAGTTCTTTTTATTTTTTTCCTTTTCTTTGGGTATCGAGGGCATGTGTTTCCAAACTCTTCCTGATCAATACACGCGCATAAAAAGAGATAAAAGGTATAAAAACTGTCCTAAAAATGCGTGGGAACATAAAAAGTGTGTCCTTTGGGAATGTTCCAAAAGAAAATAATTTATGATATTTAAAAGATTTATTTAACATATAAAATTTCGTTTTTGATTGTTCAATCGGAATTAATTAATTTAATTAATCTCACCTGAATGGCTTTCTTTGCAAGTTTTGGGATTAAATTTTCGGGGTAAACTTGATGAGTACTAAAGGTGGGTTGTTCCACATTCGCGGCTCTTCGTATTTCTTCCCATTTTTCCTCTCCATACGTCTGTTTGATGTATTCGGACATATTCTCCAATATTAACCCGTACATTTTAGCTCTTAACTGTCGCCCCTTTTTTTTCTGAAAGAAAGACGATCGAAAACATCCATAAAAAAGCTTTAGCTTTTATAAAGATTTTCTCGGGAGAGATTTTTTACAACGTAAACTGATACTATTCCTCGTTTTAAGTATAATGATAGGGATATCAAATAAAAAAAAAAAAAGAAAATTAAAATTTAGAAACTCATTCGTTTCGATGAGAAAGAATACAAAGGATTTTAAATTAGGTTTGAGCTTATTTGACTAAAGTGGATGAAGTCATTTCTGGGTTTTGGTGTAAATGCAAATTTACGGTGAACAATATCTTCTCAATGTCACGATACTTTTATAGGGAATGAACGGCGACGAAGATTTTCTCTGTCCCGAGAAAATTTCATTTGTCAAGAAAATCTTTGCGATCCTTCCTTCAGGTAAATTCAGATAAATTCTTCTAATTTTAAAAGTACCTGTATAAAAATAATTATGGTAATGCAACAAAAATATAATTAAAATGAGGATATAATTAAACAGTAAGAAGCATTTGACGTAAAACATTGGTGTGAGGTGTGTATCAACAACGACGTTGGAATATAAAAGACTTTAAATGAGGAATTTTTCGTATACTCTATGTGTGGTTAATTGAACACCTTGCGTCATACTTTACGTCTTCTTTATCACGTACTCGCAATTTAAAATCATTTTTGGATTCATTCTAAAAATAAATTGGATTCTTCCTTTTGCGAATGAATACGCTTATAAATCAACCACTAATAATAATCGGTTTATAATCGGCACAATTACGAGCGTTTCCGAGTACCATAGATAGAGTACCAAGTGGTTTTATTATCAAAAAATGTTGTCAGTAAAATCGATGTCAGAGCAACAAGTACTCAAGCAGATTACGTTTCAGTTTGAATCTGCCACAATGATAATGAACTCTGGAAGGGAGAAACTCCAACCGATTCTTTACCCTTCAGACTTTACTAATTACTATAGAATCCTTAAAACATTTACCAAAGCGAAAATGAACAGCTGAATCGAAATTGATGAACTTCCCCAAACTAAACTACTCTATAATGCATTACACAAGAGAAGTTTAAACACTTACCTTATTAACTTGACGATTTTTGACACAAAAACTTGTTAACTAAGTCGAATTTGAAAACTCGTTAAAATGTGCATTTTTGATGTATCTTTAATTTACCGCAAAACTTTTTTTGATTATTTTTAATTAATGAAGCTGTTGGCATCGCGAACTTTACGACTGAACGCAAAATTAGACGGCGATCACACCAAGAGCTTTCGCAATACTGGATCATCCTGAAAGGACTACTTCAGGAGGACGCAGGATAAACGAACCTGCGCTTGCGCTTAATCTTTTTTTCGTACATCCAACAGCTACAGGTTAACGAGGTTACGATGTTGAAAAGGGAACCCCCTCGGTGTTGTTTAAAATTTTTAGTATTAATACGTGGAATGTAGAGTTATTTTATTACGAAGTGAAATGCATCGTAATTCAAATATAAAAAAAAATAATAGAAAAATATAAAAGAACGAAAACTTAAACTTGATTTACTGCTAATGCAAAATAATATTGAAGCCTTGTAGTATCATAACTTATAAGTTTATAAAGGTGATTAGAATTCTGTTGGGAGACTCCCTGTTTTAGATTTAATACGCTTGGTAGTGACAGGTTGCGGGAATTCACTTAGAACCCATCCTCGTTCCTATCTCCGCATAAACCAGAGGTTTCCAACCGTCTTTGGACCTTCCCTTTTGCAAGAAATTATATTTCCAACTTTCCCAAGTATAATAACACTCAAAACTATGTTAAACTTAATACTTAATTAAAATTTTATTAATTTTAAGTAAAACAAATGTCAACTGTTCTTTCTGCCTGGATTCCATTTGAAGAGGAGAAGTTTTCCAGAAAAGTAGCAAAAGATTTTTTGGTTTTGGCTTCACTCCAACACCAAATTCATTTCATCAAATAGTTTGTACATATCTAAGAAGTCAAGGATATCATGTTTGGACAATTTAAGTTAATAATTTGCTTCTATTCTTGGGTAAGAATATTTCTTCAAATTCCTCAATCTTCAATTTCTTGCCTAACTTCTGTCTTCCACATAAGTAGGGAAATGTGTTGCATGAAATAACTTTTTGTAATGATTGTGTGAAAAGTCCAAAATTACCAAAAGCCAAGAAGTTGCAAACAATAACTTGCACTTCTTGTTTAATTAATTATACAGAGAGGAAACACAACAAAGTGTTGAGTAATATACACGAACACGCGAATATAGTTGGAGAGGAGGTTTTTGTAAGTAAGATATACGATTATAAAGTTGAAAAATTTTCATGAATGCCGTTAAGATTTTGAATAATTTTTTTGCAAAGAAAATTTGTCAATTTAACAGTAGTTTTAATAGAGTTAAAATTAATAACAATGTTTGCATGAGCACGAATGATAGCAATACCGCCAGACGTTTTTCCAAGAACTCGGATAACTAAGCTGAAATTGCCCGAGATTCTGTTGATTTAACAAAAAGATTTAATAAGTTTTACAAATATTAGTTGGCAAATTTACTACTCATACAGAAAAATGGAAAGATTATGTATTAAAAATATCCTTGAACCAAAAATCATAATAATAGTAAATAAATGATGTTAAATTAACGACAAAAAAGTTTTGGATATGGTATTCACTCCAACCCAAGATATTGAAAGTGGCCCAAGATTCCGCCACAAAATCATCAAAGTAAAGCTTTTTACCTCCTTTTTCCTAATTTGGTCTCACTTTGTGGTGTGGAAAACCTACCCCAAATACTGCAGATCTTCCTTTTTTGAAATCAAAACAACGAAGATATCATACTCGAAATCCAATCCTCGCATAGATTTACAAATGCCAAAAAATATTGAAGAATTCATGTTTGATGCAATTTTAGCATTCATTACACAGTACTTAATAATGTCCACTTTTCTTAGAAGGACACATTGAGTTGGGTTGGTGTTGTGTAGAGGTGATGCTTGCCTCCGTGTTTTATGTTAAACTCTTGCACATTTCCAAATGGTCCTAACAATCCGTGATAGTCAAGAAAATCAACACCAACTATGGACTTAGACACTCAAATCGCAATCAAACGTCATGTGTTTCATGTACATCATCTCCCATTATGTTTTAATATTATTGCTAGAGATAGTACACCCGTAGTGGTTTATTCTATACGATGTTTTCCCTTTAATTTATTGTACTTCGTTTTATTAGCGCCGCATAAAATTTGTTGTTTTAAGACCACTCAAATCTAAACGAGCTTAGGACACTTCCTAAGATACCTTATTCTTTCTTGGATGTATTTAGTGTACAGGGCGTTCTTGCCATAATATACTTCGACAATGGCTGACTTTTTCAGCAAAATTATTGAAAACTTAAAAACATATTAGCTTACTTTAAAATTGTATCCATGATATACTCAAGCCCAGGTATTCGCATTGCCAAAGAAGTGTAGAAAAGACACTCAAAACATGTTAACCACTTGGATGCAAGGCAATTATGATTCACACTGAAGTGATATCAAGCAAACTCCCAATAAAGTTCTATTAGGTGTAAAGTGCAGATAGACTTGTCATAACCACATTATTTCACGCGAAACATCGTAACTGAAAAAGACTTGGAGAAAGTCTTAACCAGATTATAGCAAATCGCAAGGATTTTACATTGCAACCCCGCTTAGGTGGATATAGAGACAAGTCAGGTCTCTAATAACTGTGTGAAATAAGCATGCAACTCTGAAATAAGCAAGTGCGCAGGATAAGAAATCTTTTGACAAAAAACTACTGGTGATCATACTTGCATAGAATGAAGATGTGCCATCCAAAGTCAATCCTAAGTACTCAAGCGATGAAGCACATGAGTCTAGTGTGCAAAAAAATGCGTAGCATTAATAGACGCCAATTTGGTAAAGAAATGCTGCAGCAATACAATCAATTGAGACCGGGCAAAGATTTCAAAAGTGGCTGTGCAAAGTTGTTCAAAATGTTTATGCTTCAACAATAAAATTCTAAATGCCACTACAGATTACTCTGAAGAAATACAAAGAGTATCGTTTAATTTTTTCATTCTCACTGTGTGTTTTGCAGATTTCGTAGGAGATGCGTTGTTGTCGGCGGAGAAATTTTCTTCAGTAGGTAGTGCAAAACTGCTTCTTATTCTTTCTTTTCCCCGGCATACCCCTATCCTGATCTTGAACCAATCTTCTGGAAGATCTTTGAAGTACTGCATAGGCTACTCTCGGCTGGCCGCAATCTGCATTACTGTCTCTTCCCATGTTATTCTCGATCTCCCTATAGGTCGTCTTGGCGCGTCCATGTATTTTTATGGTTTCCTCACATGTTCCATTCTTCTCCATCATCCTTTCGACCGACTGCATATTGAGCTCTTCTCTAATACGGCTATTTCGTACTCTATCCCATAGTGTCCTTCCTGCAATCTTCCGAAGGTATTTTATTTGGCCCGCATTAACTACGTTAAGTAGTTTGCTACGTGTAGAGAAAATTTTAATAAAACGCGTAATGTAATGTATTTTAAAAGAAAATTTTATATAAAACGCGATGTGATTTTAAATTCGTTTGTATTATTTTCTTTTCATTTGATTGAATTTCTTTAATAACGCATTAAAAAACCTCAAGAGATATTTGAAAATAGTATTAGCAAGATGAAATGTTTTATTCATAAGTAAGAGAGAACCCTGGCATTGAAATTGAATGGAATGTTGTTTAATTCATATTGACGCAGGTAAATACAGATCGATTATGCAAATTTAAAGCCTTTACAGTACTAATTTGGAATTAGCGTCTTTATTACCTATCACTTAGGTGTATTCTATTTTGATCCATTTAAAATAAAATTTATAGAATATTCATCGCCCATTTCGGAAATGTGTATGTTATTCATGGAAAAATTCAATTCCAGTTACAAAGTGGAGCTCCTCCAGGTAGAAGCTTCAAGTCACGTCGTTATGTATTATAGGATTACATCAATAAAATGTAATAAAAACGATTCTTTTTAGGAAAACTACGTTTTAGTAAGCCAAATAGACTAATTGTAAAGTTGTAATTAAGAGGTAATGAATTCACAAATTAATTTCCGAGTGTCGATTAAATAAAGTTTGGAAGCCTTGAATTTTGGGAATTATGTTTATTCACGCGATCAAATTTTCTTAAAAATAAAAATAAATTTCATATTGTTTTGAATGGTACCCTTTTAAATCAATATTCTAAACGAAATGCTAAAAATCCATTAGCTTATTGCCCGTCTTAATTATTCCCCGGCATAAATTGATGGCGTTTCCATTGAATTCATGTCTGGAATTGAAGCCCAATATCTTTGTTTAGATCACGCGAACTTTTCGCGTGCCCCAAGACGATAATTAGGAGATATAAGGTTCTACAACCCCCCGAAAAAATACTATAAAGATGACACACTTTTAAAAAGAAACAAAAAGAAATTTTATTTAATTATTTTGTCTTTGTTGGCACGGGACTATTTTTCGGTTTATTTAACTGACAAAGAAAATATTGTCCACTTCAAAAGCACGGAGACGGATTTATTTGAAATAGACGGATGAGTTAATCGAGTCTTGAATAATATTTGGTCAGATTTATTTTTATCGAAATCAAAATAAGAAATTATACATTTCTAAAATAAAGATTTATTAAATGTATCACAGTTGTACATCGGCACTATAATACAAAGCGGTCTATAAACAAAAAAAAAAGTTGTAGAAAAATACAATTTGAAATCTGACTACATTAGAAAAAAAAAGTATGGAGCTTTTATTGTTCGTTTAAGGAATTTATTTATTTTTTAGCTTAAGTACGGTAAATGAACTACTTAAAGTTGATATAAAAAGCTTTATAAACGAAAAAATGACACTCATTAGCTTACACAATACAAATTGCTCAAAACGATGGTTGTTTAGTTTACGTTATTCGGACATTTAATGCTTAAATTTTAATTAATCTCTAATTTCTTATTCGCAAATCTCTAATCGTTATCAAAATGGGGATCGAGTCGAATTTTCTTTAGTTACACGGCTTCCGGGTCGAAGAACAACGATGAAAATGCAAATATTAGAAACACAATTCCACCAATTATTGTTACTGAAAACGAAAAATTAATCCTTAAAAATTTATAAGTAATAAAATATAATAATTTACCTGTTCTTACTGATATCCTTTGAGCTATCATTCGCCCACCTAAAACTGCAGCCCCTGTACACACCGAATGACCCGCGATACCACCGATAATTACTCCATAAACATCCTAATAAAATTGAAATAAAATTTTTTGTTATACAGCCATCAATCTTTATCATATCTTTTCGATTCAATGACACTTTTTAAAATGATTGATTTGGAAATAAAAAAAACTATTTAAAATTTTTAATTACAGTAAAACCTCCATATAACGGATTAATATGGATTAATAATAATAATAACGGATTAATAATTTTAATGCACACAAATTCGAATAGCTATCGACACCGTTGCGTTCTGTATTAGTTAGTTCACTTCTATTTCAATTAAAATACACTAAGTACCTACAACATTATAGTGTTAGTTGTACATAGTAACAGTGCACTAGTGTAAAACTAGAACTAACACTAGACCTAGAACTAGAAACATTCGGGTTTAGCCGTGCGTCTAAAGAGAAATTAGCAATATGTAGTCTAAAGACGCACGGCTAAACCCGAATGTTTCTAGTTCTAGATCTAGTGTTAGATCTAGTGTTAGTTCTAGTTTTAATTGTTATGTAGCGCTAGACCAAGAACTAGAATCATTCGGGTTTGTTTAGCCGTCTTAAGAGACGTACGGCGAAACCCAAATGTTTCTAGGTCTAATGTTAGTTCTAGTAACAGTGCAAGTGTAAAACTAGAACTAACACTATACCTAGAACTAGAATCATTTGGGTTTAGCCGCACGTCTCTAAAGACGGCTAAACCCAAATGATTCTAGGTCTAGTGTTAGTTCCAGTTTTAATTGTTGTGCAGCGCTAGACTAAGAACTAGTATCATTCGGGTTTAGCCGTCTTAAAAGGCTCGTGGAGACATGTTTAGTAATTTAGTCGAGTAGCGAGTAGCCACTTACCGCTAGAACGTTTACTAGATTGCAACTGTCCACATTTAATACGCTCAAAACACTTTAGTGGTACTCAAGATGAGCGTCGCTGGTCATCGCGCGCAATACAATAATATAAGAAATATAATTCATATGCTTATAGAGGAAATTGAAGAAGTGTCTGAAAAACTTGATAAGCGTATATGGGTTACAAAGTGGATGAGAAGCATTTCATTAGGGGCATCAATTGCTCTTGTATTACTACCTCTTAACACATTATCCAGTATTTGAACACATTTTATGGATGGAACATAAACTGTATCGCCACTAGATCCAGATGTCATAGAATCCTTATTTTTTTTTTGCTCCTGTGAATATCCTTTTCTGCAAAACCTGGAATATTCATAACCTTTTTCAAATCTTCATAAGCTTTTTGTTTTGCTAACCTGTCTTTATAAGTAACATTTTTAATGTGACATAAACATTCATGTTTGACATTTTTTCTAACAAACTTGACAGTAGTGTTTTCGCTCCATCGCTCAGACATGTTTGTTATTATTTATTATACTAGATATTGCTAATTCACTAAACTAAATTTATGCGTTCGCACGTGTTTAGTGGCAGTTGTAAATAGTGGGGGTACGCTACTCGACCGAAAAAATAGTATCAAATGGATCTACTCGACTAAATCTTGATTAACTTGTAGTGTCCGCACATAGCGAGTTACTAAATTGCTCGCTACTCGACTAAATTACTAAACGTGTCTGTACGAGCCGTAAGAGACGTACGGCTAAACCCAAATGTTTCTAGGTCTAATGTTAGTTCTAGTGGCAGTGCAAGTGTAAAACTAGAACTAACACTATACCTAAAACTAGAATCATTCGGGTTTAGCCGTCTTTAGAGATGTGCGGCTAAACGCAAATGATTCTAGTTCTAGGTATAGTGTTAGTTCTACATAATAACAGTGCAAGTGTAAAACTAGAACTAACACTATATCTAGAACTAGAATCATTCGGGTCAAGCCGTTTTTAGAGACGTGCGGCTAAACCCAAATGATTCTAGTTCTAGGTATAGTGTTAGTTCTACATAATAATAGTGCAAGAGTAAAACCAGAACTAACACTAGCCCTGGAACTAGAAAGTTTCGGGTTTAGCCGTCTTTAGAGACTAATAAAAATATACAATAATCTAGCGCTGAATAACAATTAAAACTAGAACTACCGTTCTTGATTTATACATCATATAAACAACTCGTGGAATATCCCGAGTTTATCTATGAATATGAAATAGAGCAAACTTTCAGTTTTCCAAATAAAATACAATATTAACAATAATAACAAATGATACGAAATTGACGCCATAAATTTGAGTACACAGTTAAGCAAAAGTGATTAAGTTTAGGTTGGTATTATGTTTTAATCCGCTATAGGCCCGCCATTAGCGTCAATTGCCGCCTGCATTCGCCGTGGCATGATGGAGTACACTAACTTTTTGGTGTAGTTTGGCGAGATTCTATCTCAAATTTTGCAAATTCCATTTTTCAATTCGCTTTTATTTCGGCACTTGCTATTTTTTAACTGAAATTTAACATCTCTCCAATAAATGTTCAATAGGATTCATATCCGGAGACTGTGGTGGTGTTTTTAGTTGTTTTGAAGTATTGTATAACACCATTCCATCAGAAGGTATGATGTATGTTTAGGTTCATTATCTTGTTGGAACCAGAACACAGTCGGAAGGTTAAGTTTTTGAGAGCTTGGCACATCCAAATAACTAAATTTTGTCATATTTCCCACAATAAACTCTATAGTTCTATCGCCGCTGGCTGCCATTGATCTCCACAGCATTACTGAACCACCCCCATGTTTAACTGTTCCATTAAAGTTTGCTTTGAAATATATTTGGACTTTTGTACAGCATATCCGAATCAGTTTAAAATTAATTTTCATAATTTCGAGAATTACTGCTTATTACGAAAAGAAACAACTTTAGAAATAAGAAAACTCGTGGTGGAGCTATATTCTGAAGGTAAATCCTTTAGAGATATTGGTAAAATTATTGGATGACCTCAATCCACGGTACAAAAAATCGTGAATAAGTGGAGGCATGAAGAAAGATTGAAAAACTCCACTGGCAAAAACAGAACAAAAGTGCTAACAGAATACGATGAACGTAATATTGTACGTAAAGTTAATATAAATCCAAAAATAAGTTTATTAATATTATTACTTCCCATCTTGTTAGATTATGTAAATAAAAAACCCAACCAAAAATAAGTGTTTCAAAATTGACTATGGAAATCTCAAAAATAATAAATGTGTGTCCACTGAAACAGTTCGACGCGTGGTCCGAAAGAATGATCTGCATGGGCGCATTGCGCGGAAAAAAAACCATTTATATCTACATTAAATAGAAGAAAGCGCTTGGAGTTTGCAAAAGCTCATCTAAATAAGCCTCAAAGCTTTTGGGAAAGTGTAATGTCCACTAATGAGACTAAAATTATTCATTGGGGTTCGGCGGAAGACAAATAGTTTGGAGGAAACCAAATTGTGCAAAGCTCTCAAAAACTCTACCTTCCAACTGTGTTCTGGTTCCAACAAGATAATGATCCTAAACATATATCATACCTTGTGAAGGAATGATTATTACACAATACTTCAAAACAACTAAAAACACCATCACAGTTTCCGGATATGAATTTTCTCCAAGAATTTATCATAGTAGGTGATAAAACAGCCTTGTTGTCCACTTTCTTGATTTTATGCGGATAAGATATCAACCGTATCGTCATATCCATGAGATATGCAGTACAAGATGTGAGGATAATAAGAAGGGCAGAACTGGGTATGGACTAATATACCCAGTGGACTGATAACTGATACCAACCTAAAAGCACGTCCGAAAGAAACAACACAATACACAGGGTGATTCTCAACGTATACGCATAAACTGAGGGATCTATTTCTCAGGACAAATAATGACTTATAGATGAAAAAAATTGTAGTAAAAGTTCTTTAGTTTTCTAGATATTCGATATAATCGGCGACATCTAGCTAATGTGTTTCGTAGAAGATGGATAGGTCGAAATGGTCAAATGACTTGTCCAATCCTCTTGATTTTTGCTTTTCGAGTCACTTAAAAAGCATAGTGTACGCCACGGAAGTTAATACTGAGCAAATATTGCAAAATCAGATACATGATGCTGCGTAGACAATCCGCCAACACCCTGGTTTAGGCCGCGCTAGTGGGAGATCGTGGATTCGGGGAGTCCAATTGATATAAAATATGGAAATAACTTCGAACACTTGCTGTGATTTTAAAATGTTCTATGTATTCTTGATTTGAAAGTAAATATCACTGATATCTATGAAACAGAAAATCTTTTACTACAAATTTTTTAGCCTATTAGTCATTATTCGCCGTGAGGAGTAAATCCCCATGTTTATGCGTACAGGTTGAGAATCACCCTGTATGAAAGACTAAAACTGGAAAACCAGGAAAGTAGAAGTAAGGAAAGTAAAATCAGAAGAACAGTGTAGTCTCAACAATAAATGGAAAAAGTTCAGAGAAACGATACTAGGGACAGCTACCAGAATACACGGAACTAAAATTATCAAAACCGGTCAAACTCGAAAGAGAATTAAGTCGTGGAGGAGGGACTTCAGGAGAACGGGAGCGGCAACAAACAAGTTTCAGTTAAAAAATAGCAAGTATCGAAAGAAAAGCGAATTATTTTAGATTCAATTTAGTTAAAACGATTGTGGTTAATATACATATATCACAAACTTTAATAATTATGTGAAATATTCACAATTATTTATCTTCCACTCCCATGTATACTCAATTTTTTGAGGAACTGTATGTATTAAATAGATAACATTAATAGTATGACTTAAACATATTTTGACCGTTTTAGTAGATTTTACTGTAATAGGTATTTTAACCTTGCAGATAAAATAGGTTAATAAATTGTAATTGCAACATTCTAAAATCATTGAAAACTTAGTAGACCATTTCAATGCACAAGACCTTGCATAATTTTTCGGTTTTTTTTTAATTAATTAAAATTAAGTTCAATTATAAATATAATTGTTTTAACAATGATTTTATCATCAACCACTTCAGAAAGTTTATAATTATTTTGAAATATTTTAAGTAGTTAAAATATATCAAATACAAAGAAATAAACATTACAAATCTTTCTAAATTAATTAAATAAAATTTAATCCAATAAGAAAATTAAAAATAAAAAAGGATTTGTTAGTTTTTTTATAAATCAACTTCTTTATCTTTTAATTTATAAACGTGCAGACATTTGTAAACAGTGACATTTTAACAGAAATATAGATAAAAATAAGTGTATCTCGAACGTGACTGTATCAGGCTATTTATAGATAAAAATCACATTGACGTACAGTAACGGTTTCCTTTAAAATTCTATATTTCATTAAAAACAATGCTTTATTCTTTTTTTTGCTTCCCTTTTAATTACTCACTTCTCTTGCTCCTAACACAATGGTAGTTAATTGGGACCGATCGCCCCATTCAGCCAAAAAAGTCAACGTAAAGGCCTGAAGGAAAACTCTTGAAACAGCACTAAGAATACTCTGCTTTGCGGTTCGCTTATTAGCGCCCCCGGCTTCAGGATCCAAATTTTCTTTTTCATACTAAGATAAAGTTATAAAACGGACTTTAATAATTAACGGAGATGATTTCTTTTAAATTACCTCTTCCTCTTTTTTGCGCAAATCCAGTTGAACCTCTTCCATCTCTTCTTGCCCCTCCGTCGACGACATATTGTAACCTTCCTTTAACATTTTTAATCCGAAAATTGCCAATAAAGCGGTTGAAATGTAAAAAGTGTACGCTCGAGGTACGACGTTTATTAACCAACCGAAGAGAGCTAATTAATTCAAAATATAATTAAATAATATTTGTCAAAAAATACATTTATCAAATATGTAAATAAATATGTCTGAAATGTCAAATTTGGCACAATATCATCAAGGAAGACTATATGAACTGAATGAATAAGATTCAAGTTTTTTCAATTTTGAATATTATCTTTAAAAAGTAAGCTAACTGTCAAAAATAACTTTCCATGAGCTTATTCGTATTTAACACTTACATTTGAATATGTATTGTGACATTTAATCTTGACAGATGACATTGAAATGTCAAATTTGACACAATAACATCAATATGAACTGAATGAATTTTGACAATTAACTTTAAAAAGTAACCTAATTATCAAAAATAACATTCCATGAGCTTATTCGTATTTAACACTTGCGTTTGAATATGTAATGTGCCATTTAGTCTTGACAGATGACATTGAAACGTCAAATTTGATACAGTAACATCAAATTTAATAAGACTATATAAAAAGAATGAATTTTGACAATTAACTTTAAAAACTAACCTGATTGTCAAAAATAACTTTCCATGAGCTTATTCGTAGTTAACACATTTGAATCTGTATTGTGACATTTAGTCTTAACAGATGACATTGAAACGTCAAATTTGATACAATAACGTCAAGTAAGACTATATGAACTGAATGAATAAGATTTCAAGTTCTTTTCAATTTTGACAATTAACTTTAAAACGTAACCTAATTGTCAAAAATTACTTTCCATGAGCTCATTCGAATTTAACACTTACATTTGGATATGTAATATGACATTTAATCTTGACAGATAACATTGAAACGTCAAATTTGACACAATAACATCAATTGAACTGAATGAATTTTGACAGTTAACTTTAAAAACTATCCTAATTGTCAAAAATAACTTTCCATGAGCTTATTCGTATTTAACACTTACATTTTAATAAGAAATGTGACATTTAATCTTGACATATGACATTGAAACGTCTAATTTGATACAATAACATCAAATAAGACTATATGAACCGACTGTATTTTGACAATTAACTTTAAAAACTAACCTAATTGTCAAAAATAACTTTCCATGAGCTCATTCGTATTTAACACTTACGTTTGAATATGAAATGTGACATTTAATGTTGACAGATGACATTGAAACGTCAAATTAGACACAATAACATCAAGCAAGACTATATGAACGAAATAAATAAGATTCAAGGTATTTTCAATTTTGACAATTAACTTTAAAAACTAACGTAATTGTCAAAAATAGCATTCCATGAGCTCATTCGTATTTAACACTTACATTTAGATAATATAACGACATTTAATCTTGACAGATGACATTGAATCGTCATATTTGACACAATAACATGACGTAAGACTATATGAACGAAATAAATAAGATTCAAGGTATTTTCAATTTTGACAATTAACTTTAAAAACTAACCTAATTGTCAAAAATAACTTTCCATGAGCTTATTCGTATTTAACACTTGCGTTTGAATATGAAATGTAACATTTAATCTTGACAGATGACATTGAAACGTCAAATTGACATAATAACATTAACCAAGACAGTGTTACCAAATGATACATTTTTAGATTAATTTTACCTGTCATTGTGATTTATATTGCATACTGTGATGGGATAAGTTATACTTAAGCTTTAATCATAATAATTATTTCAGAAACCACACAGTTAAACCTTACAAAATAAAACTTTAAATAAAATGAAAATTGTTATAAATGTAAATAATTTCCTATGGCGAGTAAACAATATCCAGTAATTTAAACGCAATAACTTTATTTATTTATTTCATTTTGAGATTATGTCAAGTTTGTTATGTCAATCTTCATCTAACACTTGTCAATATAACCTGATATTAGATACAAATCTCCTAACACAAACTTCACACCAATTTTTGACAGATAAGATCTTTCCCTAATATTAATTTATTTAAAGTTAATGCAAATTTCATTTAATGTTTAATTTTGTTGCAAAAATAGTTTACGCCAAAAATAGTTTAAAATGTTTCTTCTAGTATCTTTTTCAAAACAATAATTTATTAAAAACCCAACCAATGTCAAGCTGTTAAGTAAAAAAGTTTAAAAGCTCAACAATTAATGTTAATTTGACCATTAAATTGGTAATTTATAGATAAAAACTTAAAAATTGTCTGGGAGATAAGAAAGTTTAAAAATTTTCAAATAATTTAAGTTCATTGATAAAGAGTGTATTGAGGCAATTTAATTAATTAAACCTTTGAGATAAACAAATAGAGCACAAATATATCTTTACCTGATAGAAAAGTCATTAATGCAAGTGCAAAAATAGCTCCAGCAAAAACAGTTAATCTAGGATGTCTCATAGCCATAATAGCAGCTATAAAGAAAGTTTTATCTCCAATTTCGGATACTAAAATAACTGATATTGATGCTATAAAACCATGAACGAATCCGGTATTTTCAGCAGGAGTATTTGTCCCTGTGGCAGTTTCCTAAACAAAATATCCAACGTTCGATTCGTTTACGACAAATCTTTTAACTACCTTACAAGAGACGGACCAGGAGGAGCCGCATTTTCTTCTTCCATCGGTTCAATTTCCGCGTAAACTGTGTTAATGGCAAGAATAGTCAATAAACATGCCTGTAACGGCCACTTTAACAAATCCACGTATTTATTCATGTTTTTTTTTTTACACTTAACTTTTTAATTGAAATTTAATAATTTAAACTTAACTTAATAAGACTCACTCATCACTATTTCATTTAAAGTTAAAAATCACCGGTAAAACTAATTACAACTTAGAAAAAGGAACGATATTGATACGTTTGAGTGGTTTTGAGCGAATTGAGGTTAGAAGCTACGCTCACCGATAACTGAACGATTTTTTTTTAAGTTCGCGCCGTATTCTTCCACGTTAAAATCATCGGTAGGGGTAAATTTGATTATGATAATACGAATAATTTAAAGATTACATTTACATTCGTTTTTTCAGGGATTTTTATCTATATAAAACTTGACAACGTCAATGAAACGTCAACTAGAAACGTCAAAAATATCCATAGAATAGGTTATGTTGAAATTACTAAATTAAACGAGTTTTGGATTAAGTAATTAAAAATTTGATTTTTATTGAGAATAAGATGCTTCTGTGTTAAAAATCGTTTAAAATTGATAAAAATTACATTAAACGTTTTTAATGTTTTCGAAATTTTGATTTTGTTGTTAGTGGTGGGGGGAATTGATTAAAATGGTGTCGATGAAATTTATTGTCTATGCGATGATTTGACAAGAAGATGACAAGAAGCATGTGGTGTCCTTAATAAGATTATTGCGAATCTCGATTAATTAAAAGAAAGTTAATGATGGCTGATTTCGAACCGTTAGATCCGTCCTTAAAGAACGTAATCGATCAGACAACATTGAAATGGATATTTGTAGGTGGAAAAGGCGGTGTTGGTAAAACAACTTGTAGGTTAGTTTTATTTTAATTGTCAAAACGATTTTTGTGTTATTTTAATTTTTGTGTATACACACAGTTGTAGTCTTGCCGTCCAATTAGCTAAAGTACGCGAAACGGTGCTCATAATTTCAACAGATCCAGCTCATAACATTTCTGATGCTTTTGACCAAAAGTTTACCAAAATTCCAACTTTAGTTAAAGGTTTTGAGAATTTATACGCCATGGAAATTGATCCTAACGTTGGTTTTAATGAATTACCCGAAGAATATTTTGAAGGTGATCAAGATGCAATGAGAATGAGCACTGGAATTGTACAGGAAATAATTGGGGCTTTTCCTGGAATTGATGAAGCTATGAGTTATGCGGAAGTAATGAAATTAGTAAAAAGTATGAATTTTTCGGTTGTGGTGTTTGATACGGCCCCAACCGGTCATACTTTAAGATTACTTTCGTTTCCGCAAGTCGTCGAAAAAGGCCTAGGGAAATTGTTGCGTTTAAAACTAAAAATTTCCCCATTAATTTCCCAATTATCTGCCTTATTAGGTGCCAGTGATTTTAACACCGATACATTTTCAACGAAATTAGAAGAAATGTTAACGGTGATACGTCAAGTTAATGAGCAATTTAAAAATCCAGATCAAACAACTTTCGTTTGCGTTTGTATCGCCGAATTTTTGAGTCTGTATGAAACTGAGAGATTAGTTCAAGAATTAACTAAATATAAAATAGACACCCATAATATAATTGTAAATCAATTGCTTTTCGCTGGAAATAAAGAATGCAAAATGTGTTGCGCGCGAATGAAGATTCAGGATAAATATTTGGATCAAATTAATGATTTATATGAAGATTTTCATGTAACTAAATTGCCGTTGCTTGAGAAGGAAGTTCGAGGTGGTGATAGTGTTAAATCGTTTTCTGAGTATTTAGTTAATCCTTTTAAACCAACATGATAAAACAAGTTGGGTAAATAATGCTAAATTTGTGTGTATATAAAAAAAGTTGTTTAAATTCCTTATATAGCTTTGAAAAAAATTTTTTTTAGTACTTATCGGTGCATATATTCGCGCAGGTGTGATCGATAGGTGATATTAATTTGTGGTTATTGTACATTTTTTGTAATGTTCCACGTTTGATGGTGTATGCAAATAGTTATTAAAAATCTTAACTTTCCCCCTAATTTTTTTAATCACGATTTTGAATCTGTGAAATATTTAAATGAAAAACCTACTTTTATATAATCTTTATTAGCATTAATTAAAAAAATAAGCAATAAATCATTATTGAGTAGCATTGAGTTTTCATATTGTCGAACGAATTTATTAATTATTAACTATCTTGGAGATTTATGTGTTCGAGAAATGCATCAACATTACTCTCATTCATTAAAACTTGATATTTCATTTTTTGTTTAGGAATTAAACACCTTTTCCACCAATTTTTGTCAGCGATTATAACCTAAAAAATTAAGTTAATGAAAAATTTTACCCATAGACAATACAGGTGTTTTAAAACAATGTTTAAATGTCAAAAAGTTAATAAACGTGTTCGCAAATCAACAGTTTTTGAGATACAGGATGTTCAATTTTTTGGCACTTTACGTTTTTTCTTTTAAACTATAACTACCAGATTGGATACTTGGCAAATCTAAAAAAAAGTATGAAACTGTCTCTTTTTGAGAGTAGTATGATGTATCTATTGCTTCGGTTGGACCGGAAGTGAAAATAAATATCACTATTTTTCAGAAAATTCAAAAATTCTATTTAACAATTAGTTAGATATAGTGGTGGAACGGATATCCGGTATCTGGCCATTTTTTTAAATCCGGCCGGATAGTTACCAAATATCCTATTACTTAGTACTCCACCATTCACAGGAATTAGTATCTCTTTTAGGTGTTGAACACAGTAGATAATAATCAAGTTCAACCCCAATAGGACTTTTTTCATTGAATACAACTTTATTTATGATTAGCAACCTCATTGTAACAATCCCAATACGATATATAAAATCTGTTGTTGCAGTTTCGTCTAGTTTTCTTCTCTTCGCATATAATTCATCATCACATTCATTACTAACAGAACTGTCGCTGTTATCACTTTCGATTATTAATTAAAGTATCCTCTTTTNAACTTATATCTTCCCGTTTAAGTTGTTTAGTATTTGACCAAAACTTTTATATTTTAAAAGTGAGATACAATCAGTTTAAATATGCGGTCAATTACTGGTTCCTCTTTTGGTCATTTATAGGACACAAACACTCAAAACTGAGTTTTTTAACCGATTTTAAATTTTATAAATATTTAAGCGTAATATAAATATAAGTGTAAATGTTTGATTCTTTTCTATTTTTTTAAACCTTTTTTATAACAATAAAAGTAATTGACCGCACTTAAGCAGTAATGAGTCTGTAAAATTAAAAGGATAGAAGGTTGGTCAAACGCTGACTCTTATAGTTTTCAATTATCAAACAATGGAAAATTTAGCAAATATGAATCAGGTTAACATTTTTTCAGTACCAATATGACAACGAAGATTAAGTTTAAAAATAGTGAAGAGGATCTTCAAAAGACTCGATGTAAGAAGTAGGGGTTTATCTTATTTATAACAAAATGGAAAATCACCAGTGCACAGGAAAATGGGCCCACCAGCATTTTTAAATTCTGCAGATATGTTCTTAGAGTCAAAAAATATAAACATTTTTTTGTGAACAAAATAGTATGGAAAAATAATAAAAATGAATATTATATTAAGAATCGGTCAAACATTGACAGTTTTAAGGTCAAAGACTAGGTATTATTGGTAAAGTAATGTAATCAAAGTGGTCAAACACTAAATGCGAAATACTATTTTCCTTTTTAATTTTTAAAAAATATTAAGTACTTCATGATGTTATATTTTATATGTAGGGTAAATAAATTTAAATGAATCAGATGTGTATTTGATCATATTTTGATCATTTTATGTAAAGGCAGAGGGATCTACAAGAAAAATAATGGCTCGATCAAACACTGACATTAAAAAATCCTTAACAGGTCAAACACTGGTGCGTTTACCCTAGTGGTGGAACGGATATACGGTATCCGGCCATTTTTTAAAATCCGGCCGGATAGCGGATAGTTACCAAATATCCTATTACTTAGTACTCCACCATTCACAGGAATTAGTATCTCTTTTAGGTGTTGAACACTGTAGATAATAATCAAGTTCAACCCCAATAGGACTTTTTTCATTGAGTACAACTTTATTTATGATTAGCAACCCCATTATAACAATCCCAATACGATATATAAAATCTCTTGTTGCAGTTTCGTCTAGTTTTCTTCTCTTCGCATATAATTCATCATCACATTCATTACTAACAGAACTGTCGCTGTTATCACTTTCGATTATTAATTAAAGTATCCTCTTTTTAATGCAAAAAGCCGTTTTGAAAAATCACTTTCAGTTCTTGAGAAATAAATTTTTGAAATGATCGACAATTTTTTCGAATTTTGCAATTTTCGCCGATTAAGTTTTAAAAATTCGTATAAAATCCATTTCTTGGAATATGAGTATGAAAATTTCCCAAAGTGTTAATAAAAGTGTCCTCTTTCCAATGAACCAACCCGTTTTGAAAAATAACTTTTAGTTTTTGAGAAAACAATATTTGAAGTTTTGATAAAATTTTCGATGTTGCAATTTTCATCGATAATTTTCAAAATTCGCTATAAAATTAATTTCTTGAAGGATCCTTGTGGAAATATCACCAATTATTAATTAAAGTATCCTCTTTTTAATGCAAAAAGCCGTTTTGAAAAATCACTTTTAGTTCTTGAGAAATAAATTTTTGAAATGATCGACAATTTTTTCGAATTTTGCAATTTTCGCCGATTAAGTTTTAAAAATTCGTATAAAATCCATTTCTTGGAATATGAGTATGAAAATTTCCCAAAGTGTTAATAAAAGTGTTCTCTTTCCAATGAACTAACCCGTATTGAAAAATAACTTTTAGTTTTTGCGAAAACAATATTTGAAGTTTTGATAACATTTTCGATATTGTAATTTTCATCGATAATTTTCAAAATTCGCTATAAAATTAATTTCTTGAAGGATCCTTGTGGAGAAGTGGTTTTTCAACTTCGCGATGGAGGAGCGGTTCGACAGAAATTGATATATCAGGTTTAGAAGGTAGTATGGCGTATTTAGCCTATCCAGTTTAAATAGCAATCCTTTGTGCCACACTGAGTCGAAAGCCTTTCGGACGTCCAAAAACACGGCTGCGGATTTCAGTTTTTCAAAACGTACCGCCTGGAAGTTGGAAACCAGAATAGTTAGTGGCTGGGACGTTGATTTTCCGGATCGGAATCCAAATTGGTAAGGCGGAATTTTCTTTGATATAGCAGCCAGAAGCTTGTTCTTCAAGTGTGCCTCGAAGAGTTTTCCAATTATGGGAAGCAGTGGGATGGGGTGGTAGTTTGCTGGATCAGAAAGAGAGGAATCCTTCTTGAGAATATAAGTAATAATTGACGTCTTCCATTCGCATGGAAAATGTGTTAATAATTTCTTCAATTTCTCAAAGTGTTAATAAAAGGGTCCTCTTTCCAATGAACCAACCCGTTTTGAAAAATAAATTTTAGTTTTTGAGAAACCAATATTTGAAGTTTTGATAAAATTTTCGATGTTGCAATTTTCATTGATAATCATTCACGAGCACACCCTGTATAATCTGAACGCGTGAAAATAAATCCATAATATTTGAGGAGCATAAAGGTGTACTATAGACGAGTTTATTCAACGAGTTTCGAGTTTTTCTGTTGCGGCATTGTTGACTGAGCCACGTTTCCAGTAGTAGACAATACAGTAGTTGCTGCTAAGCTATGGCGCGGTGATGACGCAGGAGAGCCAATTCGTTCATCTACTTTAGTGTGAGGGACCATGTGAGGGGGTGTTATCGTACTCTGTGCGCGGCCCGTTGTGCTTCCCTACTCGTCGCGTACACTAAACTTTTTAAGTAGCCCCACAAACCAAACTCTAGCAGGTTCAAATCCGGCAAACGTGCAGGCCATGCAATGGGACCCCCTCGCGCTATCCATCATCAAGTAAATCTTTCATTCAAATGTTCTCTAACAATACGCATAAAGTGCGGAGGAGCTCCATCCTGCACAAACCAGAGATTTAGTGTTTGATTTAATGGCAAGTCTTCCAAAAATTGAGTGTTTTCCAAGAAATCAAAGTATGTTGCACCTTTTAATGCATCCCAGTAAACAAGAAACCTCTGTGAAACATTTCAATTTTAACGTACAGTGAATTAAATGAAACATCTTAGAACTACGTTTCATATACGTGACAGATACGATTTTTACGAAACGTATCTAAAGATATGTATCAAATACATTTCAGTAGAAATATTTATGAAATATCATTAAAATATGTAGCAGAAACATTTCATTTGAAACATNAAAAGATAAAATCGCTCCAGCTAAAGCTGTCGCGATTTTATCATGCTTTTGATTTCGAGTTATTTCCATGGTAACAAAACTTTCGTGTAAAAATAAAATTATCCGATTAAAAGTCAAGCTCTTGTGTATTTACCCCCGATTAAATTTAAAAAATTTGTATAAAATCCATTTCTTGGAATATGAGTATGAAAATTTCGCAAAGTGTTAATAAAAGTGTTCTCTTTCCAATGAACTAACCCGTTTTGAAAGATAACTTTTAGTTTTTGAGAAAACAATATTTGAAATTTTGATAAAATTTTCGATGTTGCAATTATCATCGATAATTTTCAAAATTCGCTATAAAATTCATGTCTTGAAGGATCCTTGTAGAAATATCGCCAATTATTAATTAAAGTACCCTCTTTTCAGAGTTACTTCCTGAGTTAAATTAGCATCAAAAAAGCTCATTTTTGTTGACATATCTTATCAGCTTTCTTAATAATTTCATTTTTATTCAAATATCGCAATAATGTGGCAATGCAGGGTATCACTTCAGAAATGCACCAGAACTTATTACCATAACGACCGGAGAGATATGCCGGATATCCGGCCGAAAAGGATGCCGAATATCCGGCTTTTCGCAATATCACTATCCGTTCCATCACTAGTTAGATAGTTTAATTCTAAACAACGTTAATTCGAAAAAAAATAGTATTGCTTAAAGTTTCCGAGAAAAAACACGTTTTTTAAAGTAAATTACACTGTTGGAAATCATTCACGAGCACACCTGCATAATCTGAACGCGTGAAGATAAATCCATAATATTCGCAGAGCATAAAGGTTTACTATAAACGAGTTTATTCAACCAGTTCCGAGTTTTTCTGTCGCGGCATTGTTGACTGAGCCATCTTTCCAATAGTAGACAATACAGTAGTTATATAAGGAAATTTTCTTCGGTTTTATCACCCAAATTGTAAATGGTAGAAATTAATGAAATCGTCTTTACGGTGATATAAATTTATTCGCTCAACCGTGACAGAAGTGTCACATGACATGTGACACTTCACCTTGTACATGCTTACTTTTATAATTTACCGGTCACAAGTTGTTTTTCATTTTTCAATTTTTCATTGGTTTGTTGATTGGTTTAACAACATACTTGTGTGATTATACGTGAATAATTGATCGTTTACAGCTGGTGTTGTAATGATACCAACATTCTTAATCTGTTTTAAAACACCATGCCCGACGAACTCCTGATGATGATATTGTAAAATATCGAAACCGATTGAGCGAATAAATTTATATCACCGTAAAGTACGATTTCATTAATTTCTACCAAATACAATAGTTGTTGCTAAGCTATGACGCGGTGATGACGAAGGAGACCCAATTCGTTCATCTACCTTAGTGTGAGGGACCAGTTTGTTATCGTACTCTGTGCGCAATGGAAGGACAATCGCGTTACTATTACTACGTAGATGAGGTGCTACAGCCCGTTGTGCTTCCCTACTCGTCGCGTACACTAAACTTTTTAAGTAGCTCCACAAACCAAAGTCTAGCAGGTTCAAATTTGGCGAACGTGCAGGCCATGCAATGGGACCCCCCTCGCGCTATCCATCATCCAGTAAATCTTTCATTCAAATGTTCTCTAACAGTACGCATAAAGTGCGGACTAGCTTCATGCTGCATAAACCAGAGATTTAGTCTTTGATTTAATGGCAAGTCTTCCAAAAATTGAGTGTTTTCCAAGAAATCAAAGTATGTTGCACCTTTTAATGCATGCTTGTGGTGAAACTATCTGTCACAATAGCCTATCCCCTACGACGCCTAACCAGATATTTAAACTAAAACGCTGTTAATGTCGGGTTTCAACAACGACTCGAGGATTCTCGTCAGACCACACATGATATTGATATATTGTGTAAATTGAATATTCCATTTCTGGTAAAACCAGCTTCATCGGTAAAAAGAATCCTCGGCGTTCAGCAGGCTCTCGTAAAATCCATTGACAGAATGTCAACCATGCGTGGTAATCCGGAGGATTGAGGGCTTGGACACGTTAGATATGGTTAGGGTAAATAAGTTGTTCACGGAGAGTTGTCCAAACAACATATCCACTTGAGCCGAAATTCTTCTCACACTTGCTTCGCGATTTTCAGCAACTGTATTTAAAATTTGTTCTTCTATTTCCGGTGTACATACGGATCTCTGCCGTCCGGTATTACAAGATCTTTATCAAACGATCCAGTTTCGTTTAGACGGTGAAAATAGTCTAAAAAAAGTGATTCCAACTTCCTCTCAAAGCCGTACATAATATTTTCCATTGGCACGGCCGTACATAAACCATATCGGTTATTTCAGCATTTGAATACAAGACCATTGCAATCGATTTCACTTCAGGTTTCGCAAAGTCAAATTACTGGAGTTTGGTTATTTCGTAATTTGAACGAAACATCAAATTAATGTATCTTAGCAGATTGTACGTAAGTCGAAGGGTACTCCTTGTAATGGAAAAATTTTGTTAACTAATGGATTATTAATTATGTCGTACACTCTGCATAACGTATTGAAATGGAATAACTTATACCAAATGGAAGGAATGGAAAGTTTCCATTTTTTCCGTCGGAAACATCATACTGTCAAAAAGAGACAGTTTCATGCTGTATCGATTTGATTAAAGTATCAAATCTGTAGTAGTTATAGTTTAAAAGAAAAAATGTAGTGTCCCAAAAAATTTGAACATCATGTTCATTAACACTTTTCAACTGTAGTATTACCCCTATTAATATTTAAACGTTGTTTTAAAACACCCTGTAAAAATATCTTACCTCAATTAACCACGCAATAAAAAAATGTGCTAGAGGAAACATTAATAAACTATACCTAAACATCGCTTCCCCCTTATCTTTACTCATTGGTAAAATCTCGAAAAAGTTTGCAATCCACTCAGCTGGACAAACGCAAAAATAAACGATTGAAGCAGAAACAATTAACGCGGCTAACAGTAAAAAGATATTAGAAAAAAACATTCCTTGTCGGTACGGTTTTCCTTTTGAATACAAAAGTGCTAAAATTCCATATTGAAACGATGAAACCAAAAATAAAACCGTGTTTTCCCAACATAGAATCGTTTCGGTGTTCGCCGGGGGGTTGTGTTCAAACCACGGTTGTTGGTCGAGATATTTCAATGCTAAATATTGGACGGTTGCGCAAAGTAAGATTTGTAAAATCATTGGAGCGACGTTTTCAACGCTCACGAGGGATCCTAATGGGCGTTTTGGAACGAGTTTTTTCGATGGACCTTGTAAACCAATCGTTAAAGCGAAACTCATCGTTATTAAAAGATCGATATAAAGAAATTGTGAATCTCCAAGTATTGAAAATCTCTAAAATAATTAATTTCAATTAAAATTTAATGAGATTGAAATTTTTACCGTGTAAAGTAATAAAACTGTAAAAAATTGGATGAGGCTGTAAAGCGCCATGTATTTAACTTCAGCAAAAGTTGTAACTAAAGCACAACGCCCCTCCAGCATTAAATGAATAACGCAGGAAATGTTTGCTATTTTTGACGTAAACGGAGCGGCTACGCTTGCTTCTGTTTGTGAGAGAGATATTCCAACGTGAGCTGCTTTTAAAGCCTAAAATAAATTAATTCAAAGAAAATTTAATAACAAATAAGGATTTTTACTTACACCACAATCATTAGCACCATCTCCAACCATACACACAACATAATCAAGTTTTTGCAAGTTAGTAACAACTTGGGTTTTTTGATCAGGTTGGAAACGTGCGAATACGGTTGTTCGTACCATTAACATCGGGATAAGATCTGAGAAATGTTCGCAAATTTGTAACCAAGTTTTTCCATCGATTGCAAAATGATAATGCTAAAAAATTAATGATATTAATTAATTAATCATAACACAGGGGAACAAAAAAATTCTTTTTCTGTGGTAATGGAGTCAATTTAGATACATATAATTATGAACAGACTCAGCCTATACAGGGTGATTCATTAGCTCTATGACAAACTTTGGCAGATGAAAGGTGATGCGATTCTAAGGAAAAAATGTTATATGAATATGGGTCCGATTCATTTTGGTTAAAGAGTTACAAGCCTTTGAAAATTTTACACAGTTTAATAGGCAAATGAAAATGTAACATAAAAAATAAGTTTAAAAATTACAAAAATTGTTCGAAATGTCCGCCTTCAGCTTGAATGCACGCTTCACATCGGCGAAGTAAAGATTTGCAACAATCGCAACAATAATTATGAAACACAAATATAGAGTTGGCTGTGATAACAAAACTGAGTTCTTTATGTCAAACATTTCAATTTACTCTATTCTGTGTGTTTCAAAGTTTATAATTGTCAGAGTTTTGATCGAAAACGAAAATGCATGTATTTACGACTGAAGAATATGCAGATATTATTTTTGTATACGGGCTTTGTAACGGAAACGCTCGGCTAGCAGCAAGAGAATACCTTCGTAGGTTTCCAAATAGACATCAACCTGCCCGTACAGTGTTTAGTGCATCATTTCGCAGACTGAGAGAAACAGGTAACCCCGCTCCACTACATTCCGTTCGTCCCCATGATGTGAATGTACAAAATGAAGAACGTGTTATTGATTTAGTACTTGACGACCCTTCAATTAGTACTCGGCGTATAGCGCGAGCATGTTACAAATATTCCAAAGTTTTGTATGGCGTGTATTGAATCGAGAAATGTTACATCCGTTTCATCGCCAAAATGTTCAAGCATTACATCCTGGAGATACTGAGCAACGCTTAGCATTTTGCCACTGGATTATTCAGCAACATGCTCAAAATAATAATTTCATTTCCCAAGTTCTGTGGTCTGATGAAGCGTGTTTCACTAGGGACGGCATAAATAATTATCATAACGAACATGTGTGGTCCTTGCAAAATCCACATGCAATTAGACCAGGAAGATTTCAGCAACGGTTTAGTGTAAACTTTTGGGGTGGCATTTTTAACAATTCTTTGCTACCTGTATGGGTGATAAATGAACGCTTAAATGCAAATATGTACAGAAATTTCTTGGGACATAACCTTTTCGATTTTATCGACGACGTACCACTTAACATCGTTTAAAATATGTGGTATCAGCACGATGGTGCACCACCACATCGAGGAAGAGAAGTCATCGCTTGGTTACATGAACATTTTCCAAACAAATGGATTGGCAATGGAGGTCCAGTAGTCTGCCCACCACGATCCCCAGATCTAAATCCGCTGGATTATTATTTCTGGGGACACATGAAGCAGCTTGTGTACCATGTAGAAATTACTACCCGTCAGCAACTACTGGACAGAATTCAAGATGCAGCTTGTAACTCTTTAACCAAAGTGAATCGGACCCATATTCATATAACATTTTTTCCTTACAATCGCATCACCTTTCATCTGCCAAAGTTTGTCATAGAGTTAATGAATCACCCTGTATATAAAACTTGGGCTAATAAAACAATTTGTTAAAGCTTTAAGTAGGAATAGCGATTGCTTCAAATATCTTTGTCATATATTTCCTGGTGTCAGTATAGTATGATTTCACAAACCACTTAGGTTGACTTAGAAGGAAAAAATTTCTTGGGGAATCATATAGCTGAAGAATATTCCGAAGTAGTAGACAAAATCCACCAGAATTACCAAAAATTAGATCATGCTGAACGTACTGCCCTTAGACATTGTGATGATAATGATATTTGTTTGTGTTTTTTGTTGTTGTTAAGAAACAATAAATTTTGGAAATATTACAATTTGGCTACCAACTAACTGTGGGGTAAAGCTTAAGCAAAGTTGAGGCAAATAAAGTAAAGAATATTAAAAATTAAATTAAATCGAAAAATTAACAAACATGTCTGAAAAACAAGGAAGAGAAAATAACGAAGAAAGAGAAGCCAGTATAAGTCAAACTAGAAGTAGAGTTATAGCAAAAAAGTTTAGTGGAGCAAACGGAAATAAATTACATCCCATGACTTATCTTAACAAGTTTGTTCAACTAACACAGGAATTGGATGATGAAAGAGCGATTTTAACTTCGATAAGGTTGACTTTGGAAGAACGAGCACAACTTTAGAAGATTTTAAGAAAGAATTGCGTATTTCATTTGATTGGAAATTGTAAAATCTAGCTGCCTATATTGATGTTTGTATATTGATATTGGCAAGAGTTGGCGTTAATAGTTTAGTTTGAGTAGCTTCCAACGCGAGCGGATCTCTCCGAATTGTATATTTTTTATAAAGTGGTTTTTATAAATTGGAGGAAGAGTTTACGATGATCCCGCTTGTGAAGGAATTCTCCCCCATGTGAAGCTACATACATACATACATATCAAAAATTAGGAGCTGATATGAGTGTCAAATAGCATAAAACATAGCAGAAAAACAACGGGAACGATTCCACCAGGACATCAAGGTTATGGAAGAAATATATCAAGGCCGTTGGAATCGCCATATGATGGCAAACTACTGCTGGAAGTTACAAGGAAACTGTCCGGATCAAAAACACCATAGAAAATCCCATACAAAAGGTTGTTCTTAACTCTTATTGATATGTTTTTATTTTTTATGATTAATTTTATTATTTTTTGTATCATTTCCACTATAAATGGATTGCCTTTATCTTAAAAAGTAGAGTCAATTCAACAAAAATATTATTATTATCGTATTCATGAGACCAAAATGACCTAAAATTGACTAATAAACTCCATACCACAAAATTAGTGTGATAATCATAGATAAATTTTTTACGTTAAATACTGTGACATGATCGACTTCTAAATCTTGCAAATTAATTAATTCGTATTTTAATTTAGGTCCAATATCGGATTGATCCACTTTTAAAGCAACGACCTTATCGAAAACTCCAATCATCCCGCATTGTCTAGCAACGGAAGTAGCCGTTTCAATGTTATCTCCTGTTATCATAACAGTTCGAACGTTAGCGTTCAATAACTTCGCAATAACCGGTTTCGTTTCAATTTTCAAAGTGTTCTGCATCACAATAAAGCCGACAAAAATCAAATCTTTCTCTATCTAAAACAAATTAATCGAATTAACTTTAAATGATTTTATGTAACAACAGACTTCTTCTCGTTTAATTTTTTGCGTGTCTTTCCATTTCATCGAAACCGAAAGTTTTTTATAACCAACGGAAATTACTCGATATCCGGACGCTGTGAATTGAGATAATTGTATGGAATAATCGTTTGGGAGGCTTTCTTGTAGCGAAATTGAGCCGATTTTTTCTGGCGCTCCTTTTGTAAAAACTGTCATTTCATTTTCGGTTAAATTTTTACAAATAACCGACATACATTGTAACGTTGATGAAAACGGAAATTGGCGAATAATTCCAATTTCATATGTAGGCTTAAAAATTAAAATCTCAATAATTTCTTTTTAATTATTATTTTACTTACCACATCGCCTCGGGCATTAATTTCAATTGATCGCCTTGGTCTTACAATCGTTGGGACAAGAACATCATAACGAGTGCTTTCAGATTCGCCGGTTTCTTCTAATTCCCATCCTGTGCTATTAAACATATTTAAATCTAATGGATCGCCTGTAATCTCGTCGTTAATCCGTGTTAAAGAGTGACAAGTTGCCATTCCTTGTAATAAAGGACTTTTTAAGTCCAAAAGTAACGGATTTGGAATCGGATTTAAAAACGTTGCATTGTCTGAAGGAACGATTGAGCTTAAATCTAAACCATCGTTTGTTAAAGTTCCCGTCTAAAATGATTTTTTATTAATAAAACAAAGTTACTTATAAAAAAAAAGTTACTTTGTCAAAACAAATCAATTTAATTCTTCCACTAATGTTAATTCGAGCTGGGCTAATACAAAAAATTCCAATTTTTTTCAGCCGATTTTGACTATAAACAGTCGCAACAGTCATTGCTGCGGGTAAAGCTGGAGGAACTACGATTGTAACAATATCCAAAACACGTAAAATAATATCTTGTACTTCCGCCTCTCTACTTATATATAAATAGAGGCAATAACACATTCCTGAGCCGGCAATTAAAAATAAAAACAGCACGAATTTCATCGCATCTTTATAAAATTCCAAACCAATCGGAGTTGGGAACATAATACTTTTTACAAGGGCCCCTTTGGTTGTATCAAACCCAGTCTTTATAACCCTAGCCAAAACATATTTGTCATCGTAATAACGAGACTGAATAATATGTGTCCCACTGTATAAAGTGTTGCGTTTATGAGAATCTGGGTTGTAAATTTCATCGCTTTCGTGAGGGGGAGTTTTTGTAACCGGAATACTTTCACCTAAAGTTTAATTCAAAATTAGTTCCTAAATAAAATTAATTAAATTTATTTACCCGTTAACATGCTTTCATTTACTATACAATTTCCTGCTATTAAAACAGCATCACATGGCATAACACATCCATTTCTAGGAATAACCAATAAATCATTTGGTACTAATTGAGATGCTTCTATTGTAATTAAAGCATTCGAGGAGGTAGTATCAGAATTCCGTTGTAAAATTTGTACTTGAGTACATGTTGAAGATGCAACTAAATCGTGTAAAGCAACACTTTGCTGAAAAAAAAAATAAATACATAAATAAGATTAATACCATTTATCCATTTATACTGGAAATTAAATTTTAAAAAGAGGAGAATATTTTTAAAACGTTTATTTTATAATCAAATGATTGCAAATAAAGAAAGTTTTATAAATTATGCAAAAAATAATAAAATTAATCATACATTTGTGGGGTATCTCCTTTAACTAACATGCTATTCGCCAATCTACACCTTTCCTCAAATTTGTTTTTACACTTAAATAGAACATGTTCTATGCATGTTCTATTTAAGTGTAAAAACAAATTAGACCGATTTCATCACCACACATACACAACGGAGATTCAAATTTTCGAATATTTGATCGTTTACAGCTGGTGTTGTAATGATACCAACATTCTTAATCTGTTTTAAAACACCATGCCCGACGAATTCCGGATGACGGAGATTCAAATTTTCGGATTCTATTTAAATACTCCTCAAAATTGCCATGACCAGTAATTAACTCTACAGTTTCGGGTTTTAAAAATCTACCAACTCTTGGTGTAAACTGATAAGTCAATCTCCCAGTCACTGAGTTATCCCATCCATCTTGCCATTTTTCAACATTAATTCCTAATCCTATTTTTCACTGATCTCCAGGGCACGGAACTTTTGTAACAAAACGGTACCATTTCCCCCCTTCACTCGTTCTCAGAAAATCTTGATTAAAAGAACAGCATACTGTTCAGTGGGAAATTAAAATTTCAAGTTAGAAAAAAATTGTGTTAACAAAAATTGTTTCTGAAACAATTCTAAACAAACTTTGTCAACATTTTTTTTTGATTTAATCAATAATTAAGGAGATAACCTCAAAATAATAATTTTTCCGTTTTTATACATAATTATACTTAGATGCTTAATTAATAGAGATGTAAAAATTTTTTATTAAGATAATTGATTCAAAATCGAAATTGAAACAAATTTTATTTAAAACATTTTTTAATAAAAACAATAATTGTTGAGATAATTAATTTTGATAGCATACTATTCAGAGGGAAATTAAAATTTCAAGTTAGCAAAAAATTGTATTAACAAACACTGTTCCTGAAGTAATTCTAAACAAATATTGTTAATAAAAATTTTTGATTTGATCAATAATTAAGAACATAATCTCAAAAAAAATTTTATATATATATTTTTATTGAGAAAATCGTTTTAAAATTTAATTTAGAACAACTTTTGTATGAAATTTTTTGCTGAGAACGAGTGGAGGGGGGAAATCGTATCGTTTTGTTACAAAACTTCCGTGCCCTACTGATCTCTTAGAAATCACATTTAAATCAATTTGTAAATCTTCGCAGATCGAAGCTTCTTTAGCCAATTGATCCGCTTTTTCATTACCCTTGATTCCAGAGTAACCCTTAATTCAAAAGAAATCTATATTGCTACCTGATTGTTTAATCAAATTCCAAGTATCCTTTTGCAAAATAGATGGTTTCCTCATGTTCTTTAGGCCTTTTAAAACTGAAATACCATCACTATATAATTCACACTTACCTAACTTTTCTTTAATAACATATTTAATCGCACTATTCACTGCCAATAATTCTGCATGGTAATTATCACATAACGCACCTAATTTAATTTTTTCGAAATAAATTTCAACGTCATCACAAAAAACAACAAAAGCAGCACAACACTATCTCTATTCTTTGCTCCGTCTGTAAAAATTTGAAATCCTTTATACAACACAGTTTTCTTTGTATTAAAATCCAAAATATAGATGTATCTCCGTAACGAATTTAGCCTCTTTCTCTATTTTGTCCTGGTTAAGATCTACTCTAGTAAATTATACAAATTTTGCCAAATTGCAATTTCTTTAAATCTTAAATCTGCTGGTAAAAGCCCTGATAAAACACCAAAAGCATCATTAGATACAGTACTAAATGCCCTAGCAGCTGTTAAACCTAACACTCTCTGTACACTAATAAATTTATTCCTACTTTTAATATCTTTAATTTTGTTTTCCCAAATCGACGCAGCAGACGCTGCTTTGCCAAAGTACTAAAAAATCTTTGCTTTTTATTCAATTATTACTGTTATTTACCTATAAATTGTTAAGTTGTTCTACTTTTTTCCAACTCAACTTCTGTCATTCTGTTTAATTTCTATAAAAATAAAACTATCTTTGTCAAATTTCGGCTACACAATTACTACATAATACACATTGCCATAGTAATCATACAGGGTGTCTCAGCGAGACAGGTCATTAGACGTTTCTGTGGTTCTGGCCAAAATAAAAAATTGAGAATTCAGACTTAAGTATTATTAATTACGTTCTCTTCGTCTAAAATATTTTCAGATTTCTAGCACTTCCGGTTACCGGAAGTCGCCACCTACTTTATTTTTTTAAATGGAACACCCTGTATATTTTTACATATTTGGATTTGTCTGTTTTGAAGGTTTATAAATAACTTTACTTTTTGCAATTTGATTCGGCCGTTCTCGAGTTATTCGAATTTTTCTAGAAAAATCTGCTCCAGCGGACATTTCTTCAAAAAATCATAGAACACTCGATTTTTGAGATATCAATTTAGGATTCAGAACATGCTTANAGCTTCTTTAGCCAATTGATCCGCTCTTTCATTACCCTTGATTCCAGAGTAACCCTTAATTCAAAAGAAATCTATATTGCTACCTGATTGTTTAATCAAATTCCAAGTATCCTTTTGCAAAATAGATGGTTTCCTCGTGTTCTTTAGGTCTTTTAATACTGAAATACTATCACTATATATTTCACATTTATCTAACTTTTCTTTAATAACATATTTAATCGCACTATTCACTGCCAATAATTCTGCATGGTAATTATCACATAACGCACCTAATTTAATTTTTTCGAAATAAATTTCAACGTCATCACAAAAAACAACACAAGCAGCACAACACTATCTCTATTCTTTGCTCCGCCTGTAAAAATTTGAAATCCTTTATACAACACAGTTTTCATTGTATTAAAATCCAAAATATCCCGCTTCGCAGGATGTATCTCTGTAAGGAATTTAGCCTCTTTCTCTATTTTGTCCTGGTTAAGATCTACTCTAGTAAATTATACAAATTTTGCCAAATTGCAATTTCTTTAAATCTTAAATCTGCTGGTAAAAGCCCTGATAAAACACCAAAAGCATCATTAGATGCAGTACTAAATGCCCTAGCAGCTTTTAAACCTAACACTCTCTGTACACTAATAAATTTATTCCTACTTTTAATATCTTTAATTTTGTTTTCCCAAATCGACGCAACAGATGCTGCTTTGCCAAAGTACTAAAAAATCTTTGCTTTTTATTCAATTATTACTGTTATTTACCTATAAATTGTTAAGTTGTTCTACTTTTTTCCAACTCAACTTCTGCCATTCTGTTTAATTTCTATAAACTATCTTTGTCAAATTTCGGGTACACAATTACTACATAATACACATTGCCATAGTAATCATATAGTAATGTCAAACCTGTGAAAAACAAATTTAAAATTTAATATAAAAAAATCTCTACTTTTTCCAATACTGTACATTTGCCCTAAACTATTGGAGGCTTAAAGTTACTTCAGCTTGGCATAAATAATAATGTTAGTAATTATGAAAACCAGAGTCAATTCAAACGAAATAATGTATAGGCTGAATACTTCATTATCTAAATTGACTCCATAAACTTATGCCACACAAAAAAAAATCTTTTTTGTTCCCCTGTGTTATAAATTTGTTAACTTACATTTCTGGTTTCAATTAATCCTGCAACGGCTGATATAACACTTAAAACTAAAATGCAAACGGCATAAATTACATAATTATCAGATGACCAAACAATTATAGAAAAAACTTGAAAGATATAATAAGGATGGAAAACTTCATCGATGAATAATCTCCAATAAGATTTGATTTCGACGTCAATTTTATTAAGACCATAAAATTTTAAACTAAAAATTTTAGAATTAAACCAAATTTATTTGCAATTTTTTATATACGTACTATTCTAATTGTTCCTTTTCACTTAATCCCGTTGAATTTTCTAAAATTTCTTGAAAAGTTATCGATGGACAAAACTCATCGATACACCCAAATCGTTGATGTTCATCCAACCAAATAAATTTAGTGTGGTGGTGAGTAAAGAACCGAATGATACGTGACGGAAAAATAGAAATATTTATGTATACCATTTGTGTTTTTATTAGTGCATATTTCCCCGAGTTATCATTTACTAAAAAAAATTATTTTAAAAAAAGTTGAAACCAAGCATACAATTTGGTATAATTCAAGAATCATCATGTCGCGTTCATCATACTTTCTCTAGTTCTTTCTAGTTCTAGGTCTAGTGTTAGTTCTAGTTTTACACTATCACAAGAACTAACGCAAGACAGAATCATTCGGGTTTAGCCGTCTTGAGAGACGTGCGACTAAATCCGAATGTTTGTATTTTTTGATCTAGTGTTAATTCTAGTATTAATACAGAGTCTATTGACACACAGTCTATCTAACGACAGGTAGCTAGTCAGTCGTTAGGCATCGAAAGCCAAAGAAAAACAAGATGTTTCATCCGAAAATATACGTTGTAATCTAGTTTAGTGAAAATAACTTTACTCTTAAGTTTTTCAGATTGATTTTATGGGTGGCTATAAAATAAACAATTTGTAGGTTAGGTGTTGATTTGGTTTAATAGAAAAATGTATGGTTAACAGAGTGCGGGAAGTTAGCCCCTCATTTTTGGAAAAATCAGATTTTCTTTGTTGTTCTGGGTTGTTCTAGTTATTGTTCTAGAAAACCAAAATTATGGGATACAGCATTACGAAGTTATAACTAAATATAGGTTTAGCTGCCAAAATGTCTAGTTGATTGCTGTGACCATAGTTTTTCTATTTTCAATTCCAAAATCCAAATATATATTTATTATACCTAAAGCAATCTGAAACAGCTATTATTTTCAGTAGAACAACTCTATTTTGGAAGTTTCAGTCAGTAATTCTTGCGTCAGCGGTTTTATATTACACAATAACAATTAAAAAACATATAACGATCTAAAATATCTCAAACTTTGCTGATTCAAATTGTTCTAGGTGTTTTACGTTTAAACTAGGGAAAAAAAGGTTTTTCTGGTTACACGGACATTAATTTTGCAAAATTATATCTTCCTAAAAATACAGCAAAATGGAGACTTAAAAAGAAAAATAATAAATCAACAAATGAATAATCCACCTATTCGATCAGAAAACAAAAATACACTATTTGTATTATACATTATGTATTAAAAACTAAATATCTCTGTGTTCCACCCACACAAAGATATATTTATACATGGTAATTCAAATTCGACCCCCACCATTGGGATCTCGGAAACCATAAGAGATACAGAAATGGTTAAATGGGGGCAAAGTTACGTATCTTAGAACACATAATTTTTCAACTAATTTTTTGGATCTAGCCGTTTTAGTTTTTAAAATATGGCCGAAAAACAAAAAATAATATACTATATATACTATAACTTCTTTATTTTTCGTTCGGCCATATTTTAAAAACTAAAACGGCTAGATCCAAAAAGTTAGTTGAAAAATGATGAGCTCCAAGATACGAAACTTTGCCCCCATTCAACCATTTCTGTATCTCTTATGGTTTCTGAGATCCCAATGGTGGGGGCCGAATTTGAACTATCCTGTATATACAGCAAAATGCAGTTATAATACATTTGTTCCCATATATTCATAAAATAAAACATTAAAATTCGGGTGAAGAATTATACAAGGTTTCCCAAAAGTAACGGATAAATTTGTTAAAACAACTAATAATAGTTTATGGAAAAATCGCTGAGACGGGTCTAAGGGTTTACATTTTTTGCAATTTTTTGGTATAGATATCAATTTTTTCCACCATTTTTAACAAGTTATAACGTTATAAAAAGTTACAAGTTATGACGTTATCGCTATTTTTTTTTAAATAGCAATCCCATTTTTATTATGGAATACGAATTAGGATTTTTTTTCTGAATTTGGTACTGCCAAAATTAATATTAGCTACATAACAACATTTTCGAGAAATATTGTCTTAAAGTTTCATGATTTCAAATTCATTGGAGGTAGAAAAATAGCAGTAGTTTCAGATATTTTATTAAGACAATGATTAATTTTTGATATCTAAAACTGTTGGTTGCCATGGTTAGCTACTGCTATTTTGAACATAAGGTTACCTAATTCCCTATGCCTCTGTAGTATCGATTATTACCCCGCAGAATACTGTGGTACAGTCTATATAAAATATTTAAACCTCGCATCATGTTGTGTTGTTCATCGAACCAGCTACGTCACTGACCCACCTTGCCCCTCAGAGGAGGAGAATCAGCATTGGGTAACCTTATCTTCTATAGACCTTGCTATTTTGCTATCTCAATTGAATAGGACGTGTTCAATAGGTTTCAGGTCAGGCCTTAACGCCGGCCATTCCATAACCTGAATTCCACGTTCTTGCAAAAAATTTCTGGTGATACCGGTGGTATGTGGCTTTGCATTGTCCTGCATTAGGATGAAATTTTCACCGAACCTATATGAAGCAGGCACCACATGGCCCTCCAAGATGTTTTCGATGTAATTCATGGCATTTAGTCTACCAGGAACAACAACAAGATCAGTTCTGTTGTCTATACTGATTCCAGCCCAAACCATAACAGATCCCCAACCAAATCTATCCACTTCCTGTATAGTAGCGACTGCGTAGCGTTCACCAGGACGACTATATACACGTCGCAACAAGTGAAACGAAATCTGGACTCGTCTGTAAACAGTACAGGTATCCAGTGACGAAGCTGCCAATCTCTGTGATCCAGAGCAAACCTCATTCGCGCTGCTTTGTGATGCTGCGTAAGGCATGGTTCGCGGACAGGTCTTCTAGGTTTCAAATTAGCTTCTTTTAATCTATTTCTAACAGCTTGATCAGAAATTTCTATTCCATGTGCTCGTCTTAGGTCGTTTAGGAGGTCTCGTGCTGTGATTTTGAGTAGTTTTTCGATTTCGACCTTGTCCAGTTCCTCTAACATGTAGGCCAGTCTTCCGAAACCGATTTCATAAACGCTGAATAACAGAAACTTGAAGATCCGTGCTAACATGTCGACCAGAGTGTCCCTGCTGAATATATAAAATAATTAAGTATTTTTAAGAAGATATGATTTCGCAAAATTAATGTTAAAAAAATTAAATTAATTTTTTTCCCTAATTTGAACGTAAAGCACATCTAGAATAATTTGAATCAGCAAAGTTTGAGTTATTTTAGATTGTTCTATGTGTTTCTATGTGTTTTAATCCTTACGGTGTAATTTAAAACCACTCACGCAAGAATTACTGACTGAAACTTCGAAAAATTTTAATTTTTAAAGAGTAAAGTGTCCTTTATACAGTTGTTCTAGTGAAAACAGTAGCTGTTCCAGATTGCTTTAGGTATAATAAGTATATCTTTGTAATATGGAATTAAAAATAGAAAAACTATACAATCAAGTAGACATTTTGGCAGCCAAACCTATTTTTAGTTATAACTTCGTAATGATGTATACCATAATTTTGATTTTCTAGAACAATAACTAGAACAATCCAGAATAACAAAGAAAATTAGGATTTTCCAAAAATGGGGGTCAAAACCCCGTTTTTTCGGTTTTTCTCGCCGGTTTTTATTTTTTCTATTTGCCACTTTGGAAACGACTCTATAACAATCTAGAACAACAATGAAAAATTTAAAAATCAAGAAATTTGGGGCTAACTTCCCGCACTCTGGTTAACACTGCTTGTGACGTCACAAAACGTGACGTCACATTGAAAGTTTAATGTGATTTTTTTATATGTTTAACACTTTTCCACACTTTCTTTTTATTTTCAACGTTTTTTTGGTCATTTTACATTGATTAAAAAAGAAATCGTCGATTTTCAAGCCACATGATGGTTCTTGAATTTTTATTTAAATTGAGGTTATGTAAACCATCAAAATTTAAAATAAAAATTTCGTTTACCTAACAAAATATCGGCTGTAGAAAGAGGAGATTTTTTAAATTTAAAAACTTTATAATTAGGGTACCAAGTAAAAATTACGTAAGGAATTCCAAGAAATAAAATGCATAGTAAATGAAAGAAAATTGATTTTTTCCTGTCTTCTGTATACCCAATAATAGTGTAAACTCTATCGACTCCATTATTCAAATTCTGTTCGAAATAATCTCCTATTAGTTCATATTCTAAAATTTATTTATTAATAATAATAGATAATAATTATAATAAAAAATTTTAACACAAAACTACTTCTTACCTGAGGAATACCTGTCTCCAGGCATATTTTCTTCACACTTTAAATAATTTTCGTCAAAATTATTACCTCAACTCTTCAAAAACATTAAATTTATCAAACGACAAAGAGAATTCATCTAAACAATCCACTTTATTTAATAGTTAATAGTTATAGAATAGTTTAATATTTAGTGTGTTTATGTTGGTAGCGTTGGTAGAAGCGATTGTCAAAAATAAAAATTTATTATTTTAAATTTATTCCGATAAGAAGTTGTTATTGTTAAACAATAACTTAAAAATACATTTAATAACATTTTTGTGTTTATAACTCAATAAATAATCTCTTCTACGAATCGAAAAAACAAACAATTTCTTTGACGTTTAAACATAACCTCAAACGTCACTGAGATTGAGTCACTACCGAAATGCCTCTTTATGAAGGTTATGGGGCTATTACAGATAAAATAATCTTTGTAATCGATATAGGGGCGGCTTATACCAAGTAGGTTATATTATTTATAATTCAAATTATTAAAGGAATTTTTTTAAGGGTTGGTTTTAATGGTGAATTTTCACCTCGAGCAATCATCCCAACTGAAGTTGAATATAAAAAGACGGGACAATTACGGAAAATTTACGATTATGAATCAGAAGAAGATCTTTATGACCTCCTTGTTGATTTCATACAGATGTTATATTTTAAATATGCTTTAATCAGTCCAAAAGATCGCCCAGTTATTATTGTTGAATCATTACTTTCAACAACCCTATTTAGAGAAACTTTAGCTAAAGTACTTTTTTATCATTACGAAGTTTCTTCAATCTTAGTTTTACCGTCGCATTTAGTATCGTTAGCAACTTTAGCGATCGATACAGGTTTAGTCCTTGATATCGGTTACACGGAAGCTATCGCAATCCCTGTTTGTTACGGATTCCCTTTAATCCATGCTTGGCAAGCTTTACCATTAGGAGCAAACGCTATACATAAAAAATTAAAAACCATGCTTACAAACGATAACATGGGCATCCAAAACATTGAAGAATCAATTTTAGAAGATATAAAAGTTCGTTGTTGTTTTGTAACCAAACGAGATCGTGCCGAAAAGATATTATCGAATAATCCCGGTTTAAAACCATGCCCAAACATTAAATATCCATATGGAGGTTCGAAAACGTTAAATATTTCGGGAAAAGTCCGCGAATTAACTTACGAGTTATTATTCGAAGAAGACAACGACCATCAATGCATATCAACGATGATTTTGGACGCTTTATCTCAAGTTGATGTTGATTCAAGGGAAAAATTGGCCGAAAATATCGTTTTGATTGGTGGCACAGCCATGGCTCCTGGATTTAAAGCTCGACTTCGTGACGAATTGTATAGGCAATTAAAAAATGAACGGTACAGTAAGTTTAAGAAGATTAAAAGGTTTTTATTTCATACTCCGCCTGCTAAAGATAATTATACAGCTTGGTTGGGAGGTTAGTTTGGTAGGAGTTTATAATAATCATTTTATTTAATTTTTAATGTTTTAGGGGCTATTTATGGAGCTACTGATATTGTGCAGTTAAAAGCTGTAACAAAGGAGCAGTATTTTGAGGAGAATAGATTTCCTGATTGGGCTAATTTAAAGGATTCTATTAAGAATTTTAATAATAATAAATGATTTATTTAATATATATGAATTTAATAAATACTAATTTTTTGCAATTAGTTATTTAAGTGGACTAGTAAATCCTGAGAATAGGTACACAGCTTGATAGCCTGTTAGTTTTTATTGGTATTAAGCTTAATATACAGGTGTCACATAAAAAACGTCCCAAGCTGTAACTGTCATTTACATTCAGATTTTCATGAGCTATGTATTAATTTTTTTTTGTTTTTCAAATTGCTCCACTGTCAGTTATAAGTGTGTTATAAATAACTGTCGCGACAGTTATCAAAATTTCAAACATTACCGCTTACTATTTTGAAATTGAAAGTTAACGCTTATTTTCTGCAAATACACCATACATGCGATACATTATTGGAAAGCTAAAAATATGCTCTTTTCAGTAACATAATAATCAAGTATGGTTTGTATTTAAAAAAACACAACTTTGTGTTGTATCTCCAAAATCATAAAGTATGTTTAAAATTTTTCACCGGCAGTATATTCTACTTAAAAAAGTGTCTTAAGAACGTATCAACCCCATTTCTCTAATTTGAAAAATAAACGTAATACGAGCGTTTTTTGAAATCAAAAATTTGGCTATAACTTAACAACAAAAGAAGCCTCTATCTTCTTTTCTATCAAGCTCTTATAGTTTCTGAGATAGCCTATAATAACACCCAAATTTCCCCTTCCTGTACATCAATGGATTCAAAAAAAAAATCTATCCAATGACGCAAAAAAGTATATACCGAGCATTTTAAAAATCAAAAGTTGACAATCGCTTGAAATTGAAGATGGTATTGGAAAAAATTTATTTGCAGCATGAAACATAGTATTCGTCATACCATTTCATTTGATACCTGGCTCATGAAAATTGGAATGTAAATAGCAGAGTTACAGCTTAGGACGCTTTTGTGTGACAACCTCTATACAGGGTGATTCACATAAGAACCGACACAGAGCAGGGACATGTAGAGGGCAATAAATAACGTAACTTACCTGTATACTAAGTTGTACACCTGAGGAGTTATAGGCCTTCAAAGTTGGCTCTTAAATTTTTAAAAAGTTCAATATCTTCGTAATACATTAAGCTAGAACAACCAAATTTGGTATATGTTATAAGTGTACCAAGGGTATATAATATTTAAGAAAATCTTAGCTATTTATGGGTTTACATCAAAAATTTTTACACGAATCGTCATCATTCTCACTCTAGTATTTGTGATTAATATTATGCCACGACTTACAAAAATACAAAACACCTGTATATTAAGGTTAATACACAGGTGTCTCACGTAACTGGTTCGTTAGAACTTTTTCATGTTCCACTATTCGTAGGAGTTTGAAATTTTGGTAGCATGGGTTATTCATTCGGAACTTTCGATCTAAAATATTTTCAAGATGGCCGCCACTTCCAGTCTACCGGAAGTAGACCATAACTTCGCTATTTTAAATGGAATGCTATAGTTTTTATTGCACAGTTTAATTGTACGTAAAAAAAATAGGTTGACTTTGATAAAAGTTATTGGTACCTAGCCTTTTTTGTTTTTGAGTTATTTTGGTTTTAAACTTTTTTTGATAAATTTCAACATGCTCTTTAAAACTCCATATCTCAGCTAAAGCTCATTCAAAAAAGATATACTTTGGCACGATTACTCTTCAGATGTTGTCAAATAGATTGCCATTTGTTGTATCGGAGTATCTTATACAGGATGGTCAAAAATTGAATTACAGTTTCTCCATATTCAATGGCGAGAAAGTCGAAAATTTTAAATGGAACGCTCCATATTTTTTTAGGCTATCAGGAAGAGAATTTAATTCTCTACAAATTACCTATACACATTCCCATGCCTATTTATTGTAGTTTGCCTCATATTGCGACATTTATTAAAACATGCACGAAATGCAGGTTTTTTTATTAGAAAGCTATGGAATGTTGACAGTTTTTGGTCCATGTTTGTATTATTGTAAACATCATGGTAAATTATTCCAACGTCGTTATTTGAAATTTATTTTGTATTGATGGCGAATGCAATAAACTTTTGGACAAGACGTGTCGAACACTTAATGAGAGATGCCTAACAAACCTAACGCCCATCACGAGGAAAAATTTCAAAAAATTGATATTGAATTTATTAGTTCTGGATATATCGAGACCAAAAGAAATCGCATATTTCCGGTCACCAGTGATGAAGACAACGAAATAAATAATTTAACGTATTTTATTGCATTTCCAAATTCAATTTAATAACAAATTTATATTATAAATTTATATTTTTATTCAAATCTAATTTTTGTCATTAACTTTTTGTTTTAATAGTTTCATTTATTTGATCTTCTGTTTGTTATTTTTGGTAAGTAAAAGCTAGTAAACTAAAAGATTATCAATCGTAGTTAATAGTACAAATAATAATAGAAATAAATTAAACAAAAAACTGTCAAAATGTCATGGCCTTCTAATAAAAATACAAACGGTTTCCTGCATTTTCTGCATGTTTTGATAAATTTACGAATATGAGAGAAACTACAATAAATAAGTATAGGAATGTTTATAGATAAATTGTAGAGAATTAAATTCCCTTTCGTGTAGGCTAATAAAATATGGGGCGTTCCATTTAAAATTTTCGACTTTCTCCCCATTGAATATGGAGAAACGGTAATTCAATTTTTGACCATCCTGTATAAGATACTCTGATACAATATATGACAATCTATTTGAGAGCATCTGAAGAGTAATCGTGCCAATTTAGAGCTTTTTTGAATGAACGTTGGCTGGGATATAGGGTTTTAAAGAGCATGGTGAAATTTGCCAAAAAAACCTTAAAATCAAAATAACTCGAAAACGAAAAACGCTAGGTACCAATAACTTTTATGAAAGTCAACATATTTTTTTACGTACAATTAAAAGGTGCAATAAAAACTATAGCATTCCATTTAAAATAACGAAGTTATGGTCTACTTCCGGTAGACCAGAAGTGGCAGCCATCTTGAAAATATTTTAGATCGAAAGTTCCGACTGAACAACCCATACTACCAAAATTTCAAAACTGTACAAATACTGGAACCTAAAAAAGTTCTAACGAACCAGTTACGTGAGACACACTGTATACAGAGTGTGTCAAATGTCTGGATATAGCCAATAACTTCGTCATTTATGGTTTTAAAGAAAAATGTTTCAAATAAAAAATTCTTTATTCATTGTGGCGCATTTTTTGGCGAATTTTACTTGTTTACATTTGTTTTTTTGTTTCGTTGCTATGGCAACCAAAATTGTTATTTTAAATGGGATGCATATGTTTTTTTTTGAATATTTTTATAGAGAATAAATCCCTCTACGTGATGAACATATCAAATCATATGATCGAGAAAAAATGCGTTCTCTGAAAATATTAAATCAGCAAATTACAATTAAAGTAGGCGCCGAAATAACGCAGTTGTCACTTTTAAATGTCAAAAAATTGACAGTTCAAGTTTATTTTCTTATACAATCATATGATTTGATATGTTCAACGCAAAGAGATTTATCCTCTATCAAAGTATGCAAAAAAACCATATGCATCCCATTTAAAATGTCAATGTTGGTTGCCATAGCAACGGAACAAAAAACAATATAAACAAGCAAATATCGCCAAAAAATGCGCCGCGATTAATAAAGAAACTTGTATTTGAATTTTTTTTCTTTAAAACCACAAATGGCAAAGTTATTAGCTATATTCCAGACATTTGACACACCCCCTGTATATTAAACGCTAAAACTAATATTAGACCTAGAAATATTCGGGTTTAGCTGTGCGTTTTAGTTCAATAAAAATATAGAACAATATAGGGCTGAATAGCTATTAAAACTGGAACTAACACTAGACCTAGAAACCCGATCATTTCTAGTTCTAGGTTTAGTGTTAGTTCTAGTTTTAGATCAATAAAAGTATACTAGAACTAGAAATATTCGTATTTAACTGTATTAAGAGACGTACGGCTAAACTCGAAACTTTCTAGTTCTAGTATTAGTTTTACTTTTAATTGTTATTCAGCGGACTACTAGGCAGACTCTTTTAGAAAGAAATACACATGGTATCATCCGCCTTATGAGTCCATTAAAGAAAGATGATTTAATAGCGGAATCCAAGATCGACAATGGAAATTTAAAGAAATTTTGATAAAAAATAAAATATGTTTCAGCATCAGATTTACGATAGCCATTATATTTTTTCTTTTCCCTGTAATACTGAGACACAACATTTTTATTTTTATATCATAATTCAATGCTATGTAGATTTTTGTCTGCCACTGTACTTTAATTTGAGTTGTCTTTTCTCATAAGCGGACAAAAGTAGTGGAATTGTCAGCTTATTAGAGCTTTCACTGTATCAATTTACAAAAATCAATATTTTAATTTTTTTTAATTATATTAGAAAATTCAAACATAATTAATGTCATTATTATAGGAACCTGTAATAATAATATTACGGATAGTTACTAAACCAAGACATAGATGGAGCTACTTTAAATTGAAATTTAATTTCAAAAAATTAAAAAAAAAATCTTTCTTTTCAAGGATGTATTAAAATATTACTTTTAATAATGTAAATTAAAAAAGAAAATATTTATTTTCACGTTTCAAATTTATTTGAAAAAAGAATTTGTAATTTTTTTATTCTTTTGTAAATTGTCCTATCCAAGGTGGGGAACATTGTGTAAAAACATGAAGCATAGCAAAATAAAAAATTATCGACAGCGGTATGTAATCCATAAAGCAAGTGTAGATAACGAGAACCAGTACGTTCGAAATTGTCATGTAGATAACGTTGAGTTACGGTTTTATTGTTCGTTTACCTCTCTATCACACTACAAGGATTAACAAATAAAATGGCTTTAAATGTCGAAGAAGTTATTAACAAACTACTTACAGGTTGCTTAAATTCATTTTTAATTACATTCACAATTTTATCGTTTATTTTTTTTTAGCGAAAACAAACAAAAGTAAAGGTGGGTTCTTGCCTGAAACAACATTAAAGGCTTTGTGTTTGAAATCAAGAGAAATATTGTTATCACAACCATCGTTATTAGAATTAGAAGCCCCGTTAAATATTGTAGGTGAGTCCGATTACAATTTTTTTATTAATTAAATATATCATTTCGAGTCGATTGTTATTACGTATTTTATATTTTTCATTTAATATTAATTTACTTATCAGGTTGTATTATCGGGTAAAACATTATTTTTATCATTAATATTTAATTGATAAGTTATTATTATATTTTTATTTTATTATCTTCTACGGAATATGGTTATCTTTTTATTTTTTAACAATTTTTTTTATTACTGTTTAATTAAGGTACCCGAATTTTGCTTTGAATCCTGCTAAAATTATGTTTCTAATCGTATTACAATTGCGTTGTCGATAAGTAATCTACAGGATATAAAAAAAATTATCAAAATTATAATCTCACGTTGAAATTTTTCTCGCTCTTTCGAACTTGGAATTCTTATGAATCATCAAACGCGTTTTAACATTCTTTATGTTTAAATCGTAAAAAAGAAACTAATTGTTAGGTTTTTTTACAGTAATTGCCGTAATTAAATGAAAAAAAGGTACTTTTTTATAAGAAAAACGTGATTTGAGACTTGAAAAAGAATAAGTTATACTTCTTGTTCAAAACAAGAATACGCCTTTTCTTTTAATAACATTCTCTACGTCACTCAAGGTTTCAATATTTTAAGTGTAACTTGAAAATTTAACCGCAACCGCTAAACTGGTTAGCGTATAATTATCGTTTTCATGTGCAAAGCTCGTATTCTTGTTATTAAAATGAATTGAAAGTTACTTTACAAAAACGTAAACAAAGCGGTTTACTTTCAATGATAAATTTGTAAAATTAATATAATACGTCAAAGTGGCGTTTAAATGTCATTTTTAAATTGTCACTTGATACTATTTAAATAGTAAGTTGGTAGAAGTGATTGTCACTAATTATTTTTATATTTTTTTAAGTAAATATTAATTTGGTTAATTACCAGGATATTTTTTTAGTAAATAATAACATAAATTTATCAATTAAGTTAATTTTCGTTTCTTTATATAACAATTAACGTTTTTATTAAAATTTTTAAAAGGATGTATTTTTGACGTTTCAACATAACCTATACTTGTCATTTTTTATTAGAGTATGATGTAAAATACACTAAATTATTCTCTATTAACAGATTTTTGATAATAAATGTAAACACAGATAGATTCTTCTATTAACCAATAATCTAGTGACTCTATTTATCAAATGTTTGAGTTCAATTATTGTGATAATAATTTAGATACTTGTTATTAAGTTCACGAATAATAACTAATTATCACAATATTATTTTATGTATCGTTTTATCACATATCAGATATATTTATTTACCGCTGATTCTATTTTATGACATATTGATATGAAATCTTAAAAACTCTACTCCATTCAAACAACACCTCAGTATCAAACAACAATTTCAACATAGAATATGCAATTTGGACAATGACACTTCAAGTTGATTAAAATTTTGATCTTATTAATGCCTTCTACTCTATAATTTAGATACGTCTAAATAATATATGTATATCTCTATAATTTAAAAGTTTGTCTGGGGTGAAGAATTCCAGCTAATTCAGCTTGTGGGCGGTCGTCCAGAAAATCTGTTCGATCTTGGCATACTGAATTAGAAACACAATTCGGGCATTAAGGTTTCCTAGTATGATCCTGAAGGTTTTAATAGAATTGGTCTATTTTAGTGATTGAGAATTTATTTCTCAAGAACTAAGAGTGATTTTTCAAAACGGCTTTTTGCATTAAAAAGAGGATACTTTCATTAATAATTGGTGATATTTCCACAAGGATCCTTCAAGAAATTAATTTTATAGCGAATTTTGAAAGTTATCGATGAAAATTGCAACATCGAAAATTTTATCAAAACTTCAAATATTGTTTTCTCAAAAACTAAAAGTTATTTTTCAAAACGGGTTGGTTCATTGGAAAGAGGACACTTTTATTAACACTTTGGGAAATTTTCATACTCATATTCCAAGAAATGGATTTTATACGAATTTTTAAAACTTAATCGGCGAAAATTGCAAAATTCGAAAAAATTGTCGATTATTTCAAAAATTTATTTCTCAAGAACTAAAAGTGATTTTTCAAAACGGCTTTTTGCATTAAAAAGAGGATACTTTAATTAATAATTGGTGATATTTCCACAAGGATCCTTCAAGAAATTAATTTTATAGCGAATTTTGAAAATTATCGATGAAAATTGCAACATCGAAAATTTTATCAAAACTTCAAATATTGTTTTCTCAAAAACTAAAAGTTATTTTTCAAAACGGGTTGGTTCATTGGAAAGAGGACACTTTTATTAACACTTTGGGAAATTTTCATACTCATATTCCAAGAAATGGATTTTATACGAATTTTTAAAACTTAATCGGCGAAAATTGCAAAATTCGAAAAAATTGTCGATTATTTCAAAAATTTATTTCTCAAGAACTAAAAGTGATTTTTCAAAACGGCTTGTTGCATTAAAAAGAGGATACTTTAATTAATAATTGGTGATATTTCCACAAGGATCCTTCAAGAAATTAATTTTATAGCGAATTTTGAAAATTATCGATGAAAATTGCAACATCGAAAATTTTATCAAAACTTCAAATATTGTTTTCTCAAAAACTGAAAGTTATTTTTGAAAACGGGTTGGTTCATTGGAAAGAGGACACTTTTATTAACAGTTAGGGAAATTTTCATACTCATATTCCAAGAAGTGGATTTTATATGAATTTTTAAAACTTAATCGGCGAAAATTGTAAAATTCAAAAAAATTGACGATTATTTCAAAAAAATTTTTCTCAAGAACTAAAAGTGATTTTTCAAAACGGTTTTTTGCATTAAAAAGAGGATACTTTAATTAATAATCAAAAGTAATAACAGCGACAGTTCTGTTAGTAATGAATGTGATGAGGAATTACAAGCGAAGAGAAGAAAACTAGACGAAACTGCAACAAGAGATTTTATATATCGTATTGGGATTGTTACAATAATAATAATTTTTCCATTTTCCTCTTTGAAGTTGTGATGCCGTCTCCCTGAAGGAATATCATAAACGCTACAGAGATCTGATCGGCTTCCTCCCCATAGCTTGCTTTGAATATGTTTCATAATTACTTACTGCAGATTTGCTTGTTGTTTTTTACTCATCATACTGACGTCATGCCTGATGAAGATCCCATGAAGGATCGAAACATGTAACATGTAGCACAGAAACAAAGTATAAATATAATAAACTTTTATTAAATTATTCACGATGAACATCGAATCCACTCTATTCAAAAATGTTACAATGAGGTTGCTAATGAAAAAACTCCTATTGGGGTTGAACTTGATTATTATCTGCAGTATCCAAAACCTAAAAGAGATACTAATTCCTGTGAATGGTGGAGTACTAAGTAATAGGTTTTTAATATCCGGCCAAAGCCGTGAGTTTACACTTCTGCAAGTTGATGGTCACCGGCAGTATTCTGTCAGAGAGATATTTTATGTCGACGATGTTATCTTAGAACCTCTCATGCAAGAGTAGTGCGACACCAGTTGCTGGTCTTTCATTCTTATCTTTGCCGCTATAATATAAGTAAAGATGTATTTTGTGTTGTTACCTCCAGCAACACTTCCTAATCCTTATTCATTGTTCATGTATGCTTTTCCGAATTAAACTAGCGGTTGAATTCGAAAATTTAATGTTCAACGCAGTTTCATGTCATGATTCATGATGTATGCTTTTAGTACCTAAATCCATTTAAGTTTTTAAGAAACGAGATAAAATTTTAAATAACGTTTAACTTGTTTCTGTTATTTTGTTACTTTAAAGTTTAATTTAGTAATTATAACAAATAAATGTTATTATTCGATTCAAATTATTATAATTATTTCTTTTTAGGTGATATTCACGGACAATATGCAGATCTGTTAGATATTTTTACACAAGGAGGTCTTCCACCGCAATCAAATTATTTATTTCTAGGAGATTATGTAGATAGAGGAAAACAATCGTTAGAAACAATTTGCCTTTTATTAGCGTATAAAGTGAAATACCCGGAAAATTTTTTCCTTTTACGAGGAAACCACGAATGCGCCTCAGTTTGTAGAATCTACGGCTTTTTTGATGAATGTAATTTATTTAATTTATTAACTGTTTCAGCTAATTTATATATATTTATTAACATTGTTTTAGGTAAAAGACGATACAATATCAAACTTTTTAAAACATTCACCGACGTTTTCGAGTGTTTACCGTTCGCCGCGGTAATTGACGACAAAATATTCGCTTGCCACGGGGGATTAAGCCCTGATTTATTAGACGTTGGTCAAATTGCAAAAATAAGAAGACCGATAGACATCCCAAATGAAGGTTTATTAGCCGATTTACTTTGGTCAGATCCAACGCCCGACTTAGGTTGGAACTTAAACGATAGAGGGGTTTCATTTACTTTCGGGCCGGATATCGTTGCTAAATTTTTGAATAAACACGATTTTGATTTGATCATCAGAGCGCATCAGGTAAATAATTAATTTAATTAATTTAATAATTATATAATAAAGGATTTAATTAATTGCGCATTCGACGAGATTGTGTAGAGACAAAAATTAGATAAGATTAATTTTTAGGTAGTTGAAGATGGTTATGAATTTTTCGCATCAAGAAAATTAGTTACAATTTTCTCAGCACCTAATTATTGCGGTTTATTCGATAACGCTGGAGCTTTACTTTCGGTGAATGAAGAATTATTATGCACATTTAAGGTAATTATAATGAAATATACAACGTTTATGAATACGTTTAATAACAATTTTCTTTGCATTACAGGTTCTAAGACCGAAAATAAAAAAATAACTTAATTATTTAACATTTTTTAAACTATTACGTATTCGCCTATTTTTTTAATTATTAATTATTTTTTATTTATAAGGATGTTTTGTTTGTGTAAAGTAATAAGTTATTACTTTCTCTTATGAGGCTAATCTTGAATTGCAACAAAACGATGAGATAAATTGCCATTGTAGAGACACTCTAAGAACAAAAAAAAATGTTATAATATCGATATTATTGTGATAATAAGGAGCTGTTAATTAATATTTTGTTGTTATTATTAACTCACCGATGATATAAGTTCCCTATTAACAATTGTATAACCCCTCAATGATACCTTTGGCGGATTCATCTCAATAGCTATTAAAAACAATTCAATCTACGCCAAAAAAATTAATTAAACCTCAAAAAAGCGTACTTAACATTTATTTTTACCTCTTTTATAGTTGATGTATCAACGGATGTTAAATCCATGTTTAACAAAGTCGTTTGCACTCTACTTGCTATGTTAACAGAAGCGTTATGCGAGCAATCGCAAAAAATATAAAGTAAAACCATGCAATAACCTGCATCAACTAATAAACCCGTTTCTTTGAATGTAAATCGAAAGCCATGGTCGACAATTTCAGATGTAAGTCCATAAATCTATTAAGATTAAAATTATTTAATTTATTAGATATCTAATGAAACACAAAGATAAGGAAAGGAACTGAGAAATCTGAAAGAGCGAATGCTGTGGTTGGAATATTAATAATAACATTATCAACACACACTCTAAGTGAATCAAAGAACTCAGAATTCTATATCATATCTATATATGCTCCACAAACTGAAAGACCCAAACATGAAAGAAATGCATTCTGTAACACTCTTCAAGATCTATTAGATAAAACATATTAATGGACACATCAGAAGGGATGTTATACCTGGAATCAAACAAAAAATTAATGAAAGCGACTTAAATTAGAGTAGGGAGGAGCTTCAACTTTCTTTGATCATAAACGTCAACATCCATGGACCAGCAATAATGTCAGAAAGTCGATTACCGACTTTTGCAAATATTGGAATTGATCATGGAATGGTACTTTGTAAGATAAATATGGATATAGCCAAAAAACCAAATCTATACAACAGAAAAAATTCACAGAGAAGATCCTACCACACAGGATTTATAACAGTCTAGATTACATAAGAAATTGCAGAAATAGCAGAAGAGCAGCAGGGATTCCGAAACAAAGAGACACAACGGTTGTAATCTTTATTATTAAGCAGATTATAGAAAAATCAATAGAATTTAATAATCCCGCCTTTATCTGTTTCATCGACTTGCCTAAAGCCTTGCATCGAGTTAAGAAAGAGGATGTTATCGATATATTAGAAGATGAAAATGTACCAGCACAAATAGTAGACGACATACACACCAACAATTCTATTAAAATAATGACTACACGAGGCATAAACGAAGTACTATGTACTATGTACTAATGAACCGCATAATAGAAGCCATCAAACCCAAACTAGGATACAAGATAGGGACCCAAAATGTTAACTTAGTTTGCTATGTTTCACTTCAACATAGCAGCTAAACAATACAATATGAAAATATCAATGGAACAAACAAAATGTATGGTAATATCGAAAGAACCAAGACGCTGCAAACTACAAACTGAAGACTGTATAATAGAACAAGTTATGCATGTTAAATATCTAGGTGTAAAAATTACAAGCTATCGAGATCTATGTAAGGAAGCACAAGTTACAAGAGTAACACAAGTGGCAGGCTATCTAAGGAACACTATATGGCGGAACAAATACCTGCTTATAAAAAGAAAAATAAAAATATATAAAACCATGATATGACCCATACTAACATATGGCACCGAGACGCCAGCAGAAACATAGAAGAGTAAACAGAGGATGAGGGTGATGGAGATGAAAGTTTTGAGATCTATGTTGAATATGACACTGCGAGATAGGCAGACCTCAGATGAGAGAAAGATGTAACATACAGGATGTAGTAAAATGGAGAAAAGTAAGAAAGAAAAGGTGGAAGGAGCATGTGGAAAGAATGGATGAGAGGAGATTGATGGGCACAGAGCTGGTTGTTCTCGTGTGTGGAGTAAAGTCCAAACATAAGGCTTGAGAAACAGAGATACATTCCTAGTCGAAAGTAGATGAAAAAAGTAGAATCTAAAAGATTGCTATATCCTTTGTTCTTTTGTAATCCAGAAAATGACGTCAGGATGACGTATCGGATCAATACGTTACACTCAGCTATTACTAAACTCGAATGTTTCTAGTTCTAGTGTTAGTTCTAGCATTTGCTAATTGAAAGTGTGAAATAATATGAAATAGTCACTATATGCTATCCTGCTGTCTTAAAATGTTATTCTTTTTACTTTTCTTTTATACTGTTCTTCGGTACTTTCTGATATCAATGTCCAACAATAATCAGCCAACATTTCATTGCTGTTAGTCTAGTGTTAGTTCTAGTTTTACACTAGCACTGTTCCTATATAGAACTAACACTATACCTAGAACTAGAATCATTCGGGTTTAGCCGAACGTCTCTAAAGACGGCTAAACCCGAATGATTCTAGTTCTAGGTATAGTGTTAGTTCTAGTTTTACACTTACATTGTCACTAGAACTAACATTAGACCTAGAAACATTGGGTTTAGCCATACGTTTCTTAAGACGGGTAAATCCGTATGATTTTAGTTCTTAGTGTAACGCTGCACAATAATTGCGTTATGCATCACTTGACTAAGCGACAAATGAACAATGTTGAGTAAAACGGGATTTTCGTTTTCATCTCTCTAAAACTGTCTTCTCAGAATAGACAAGCTCAAACTATTGAAAATTGTTTGGTGCCTATCTATTTTTATCACATAATCCGCTTAGTTAGTCGTTTTACGATTATACAGGGTGTTTCTGTAAGTCGTAGCATAAATTTAATCACAAATACTAGAGTCAAAATGATGTTTCGTGTAAAAATTTTTGAAGAAAATTATCTAGAGTTTGATTTCGTACTTTTCAACTAGTTTCTATTTTATATAGAATTTAAGTCTAACTAGTTTCGGCCCTTGGCCACCTTCAGAGACTCCACAAATAGATTAACATCCCTCATCCTATCCATTTTACAAACAAGATTCTTAATATTTCTTTTTCTTTTGTTAAAAAAGATCACATATCAAAGTCGAAATCAGATTATTAGTTACTAATTTACAAAATTAAAGTTTAAAAGTTTACAGGTTAAAATTTAAGAACGCTCTTTTTTAACAAAAGAAATATTAAGAAACTTGGGAAAATTCAAGAATCATCATGTGGCTTAAAATTCGACAATTTTTTTTAATCAATGTGAAATGACCCAAAAAACACGTTAAAAATAAAAAGAAAGTGCTGAAAAGTGACTAACATTAGATTAACTTCAGTTATAAAAGTTTTATTATATTATAACTAACTTCAGGTTTAAAATGTCAACCTCAATTTGGACATATTTGTAATCTTCATTAAAAATTCTTTAAAATGAGTACAAACACGACATATTTATCTTCAATATTAATGAAGTTATGGTCAACTTCCGGTTAAGAATGTCAATGTCAATTTTGACATATTTGTAATTTTTATAAAATGTCTTAATATTTGTCACAAAAACAAAAATGTAATAAAAAAAACCAAAAATTAAGGTTGGTATTAATATTTAAAAATTAAATTGCTATCTTCATTATTGTTAACTTCGGGTTTAATGTTTTTTATTCAAACTTTTTTGTTTTTTGAGATAAGTGCGTGAAAGAACGCCATGAAGTTGTCTATTTGTCTATTATATGATAACTAACTTCCGGTTTCAAATGTCAACCTCAATTTTGACATATTTGACATAAAAACAAAAATATAATAAAAAAAAATCAAAAATTAAGGTTGGTATTAATATTTAAAAATTAAATTGCTATCTTCATTGTTGCTAACTTCGGGTTTAATGTTTTTTATTCAAACTTTTTTGTTTTTTGAGATAAGTGCGTCAT
>NW_019280342.1:56420-165033 GCF_000648695.1 Onthophagus taurus
TTTGGACTCATTTTAAAGGTTTTTTAATGAAGATGACAAATATGTCAAAATTGACGTTTCAAACCGGAAGTGATTGTATCTCCATTAATATCAAAGTCAAATATGTCGAGTTTGGACTCATTTTAAAGGATTTTTTATCAAGTTGACAAATAATATGTCAAAATTAAAAGTTGAAAGTTCGAACTTTTTGGTTTTTTAAGATAAATGCGTCAAGTTTGGACTCACTTTAAAGGTTATTTTATGAAGATTACGAATATAAATTTAAGATTAGTTTCAGAATCAGAATGAAACACGACATAAACTACACGTAGTGGTGTATAAGAAAAAAAAAAGTGTTGGGTAATGATAATTTATAATCGTTTTAAAAATTACCGCAATAGTTATGTTGGTAATCATAAACAATGAGTAAGTCGAATAAGTTCTTGCATAAGCATTCCCCAATTTTTGCAAAATCTCGCTTAAATTCAACCATAAAACCCTATAATGTTTAACGATATATCCAGCACAATATTCTTTAACATCCTAAAAAAGCAAAACAATTAACACTTAGGGGAAAAACCCACAAAAAAATTAATTAACTTGTTCAAAACTATCAGCAACCGATTTACTAGCATTTCCAATCGCTCTACAATTAATATACCACAAAGCACAGTTCATATTAATCATGGTAATGATATGAATATAAGCTGTTGTGTGATACATCGTAAATCCTTCTAATAAAGCGCTTAGCGTTAATAAAAAAATAATTGCTAAAATTAAACACCCCGAACTAATAATGATGATTAAAACGCTTAAATGGGGAAATTCTAAAGATTTTCCCGTGATTTTGTAATAATCTAATTGAAAAAATCCCCAGCTGTTTTTGTAATCGCAAACATCTTTGGCTACGCCCCAACCAACGAAAGGAATCCAAAAATGTGGTACCAAAAATACGACGAAAATGATCGAGTAGATGTATTCGTCGAATTTTTTACTTTTTTGGGTTAAAATAATGATTCTTTCGTAACCCACCAATAAAACCAGTATTGTTGTTATTACGTAAAAACAATATGCGTAAATAGTCGGGATACTAAACCAGCTGAAGGTTATTTTACCGATTTGACCTCTTTGCACAGGCATGACACCTAATATCTAATAAAAAAAATTGTCATTAATCAAAATTAAAGCGTAATTTGTTTTTAATTAAAATAAACCTGAAATAATTTTAGTAATAATTTGTGATCCCTATAAAATTGGTCGTGTTCGTCAATGACTTTTCCATCGTTTTGAGGTAATTGTGAGCGTTCTTTGATGTCTCTAGCTCTAGCGCTATGTTTAAACTCTTCGATAACGCCTTTTATTTTTAATTCATCTTCGTAAAGGAATACTTTGTCGTCTAAAAGTGAGGGTAACATGTTTTTTGTTTCGAGGTTAAAACTCAACTAATAGCGAGAAAATTTCTTTTTGAACCTCTCAATTTGAATGTTTAATGCTCAAATAACCCCTACGAATACATAAAGGGTAATTAAGGTGTGTTTAAGATCAATTAATGTGTCCAACTCAAATGATTCATAAATTTTTTTTTTATGATTGATTAGATAATTGGAGAGTTAAGTTTAATTAATAATTACTTGTTTTATTTTAAAATAATTCGTGGTAAATAAAAGAAAATGTTATTTTTGATTTTCTTGCCAATTAAATTGAATCGTTTTTTGTTTAAAATTGATTTTAACTTCTAAATCGGATGTTTCCACGTCATCTCTTGACGAAGCCCATTTGTGAATCTTCTCAATACTTTTAAGAGTTTCAGGATTTGGATTCATCGGGTAATCTTGTGATGTGACAATGTTAGTTTTTATTCTTTTTATAATCTTCTTATCTTCCATTTTTTTTTAATAAGCTTATTCGCAATTAAAAAATAACTTTTATTAACCAAATTAAAATTTTTTCCTTAAAATCAGTTACTTTTTTTTTGTAAAGTTCTTGAGATATACTTCTAACAATAAATTTAAACCATTTTTATAAATTTTGAGAGACGTCAAAACATTTTTTTTTGATTTATTTCACAGCAACCTAAAAGTTGTGAATTTCTGCTCAATTTAATTCGAACTACAATTCTGGGTTTTTTAAAAAGTTTTTATCTCATGAACGAATAGAGATATTCAAGAACTGTTTGATTCATGAAAAAATACACACTTTTCTTTATAAATCACGAATGTTTTATCAAGATATCTTTAAAATTCGATCTTTGACGATTTTTTCAGAATGGTTGTAGAAAATTGTTGTCTCTTACAATTGTAAAAATTCTGGCTGTTTTAAACAGTTTTTATCTCATGAACGAATAGAGATTTTCTAGAACGGTTTAATTCATGAAAAAATAGATACTTTTCTTTATAAATCATGAATGTTTCGTCAAAATATCTTCAAAATTCGTTATTTTACAACTTTTTAAAAATGATTGTAGAAAATTGTTATTTTCTTAAAATCATAAAAATTTTGGTTGTTTTAAAAATTTTTTATCTCATGAACGAATAGAGATATTCAAAAACTGTTTGATTCATGAAAAAATACATACTTTTCTTTATAAATGATGAATGTTTCGTCAAAATATCTTAAAAATTCGTTCTTTTACAACTGTTTAAAAATGATTGTAGAAAATTGTCATCTTCAAAAAATCTTAAAAATTCTTGGTTTAAAACATTTTTATCTCAAGAATGAATAGAGATTTTTAAGAATAGTTTTATTCCTAAAAAAGTACATACTTTTCTTTATAAATCATGAATGTTTCATCAAGATACCTTAAGAATTCGATTTTTCACGAGTTTTTAAAAATGATTGTAGAAAATTGTTATCTTTTTAAAATTGTAAAAATTTTTTATGTTTTAAAAATTTTTTATCTCATGAACGAATAGAGATATTCAAGAACCGTTTGATTCATGAAAAAATACATACTTTTCTTTATAAATCATGAAAGTTTCGTCAAAATATATTAAAAATTCGTTCTTTTACGACTTTTTAAAACTGATTATAGAAAATTGTCATCTTCAAAAAATCTTAAAAATTCTTGGTTTAAAACATTTTTATCTCAAGAATGAATAGAGATTTTCAAGAATGGTTTTATTCCTGAAAAAGTACATACTTTTCTTTATAAATCATGAATGTTTCAGCAAGATACCTTAAGAATTCGATTTTTCACGAGTTTCTAAAAATGATTGTAGAAAATTGTTATCTTTTTAAAATTGTAAAAATTCTTTATGTTTTAAAAATTTTTTATCTCATGAACGAATAGAGATATTCAAGAACCGTTTGATTCATGAAAAAATACATACTTTTCTTTATAAATCATGAAAGTTTCGTCAAAATATATTAAAAATTCGTTCTTTTACGACTTTTTAAAACTGATTATAGAAAATTGTCATCTTCAAAAAATCTTAAAAATTCTTGGTTTAAAACATTTTTATCTCAAGAATGAATAGAGATTTTCAAGAATGGTTTTATTCCTGAAAAAGTACATACTTTTCTTTATAAATCATGAATGTTTCATCAAGATACCTTAAGAATTCGATTTTTCACGAGTTTTTAAAAATGATTGTAGAAAATTGTTATCTTCTTAAAATTGTAAAAATTCTGAATGTTTTAAAATTTTTTTATCTAATGAATGAATAGAAATATTCAAGAACTATTTGATTCATGAAAAAATACATACTTTTCTTTATAAATCATGAAAGTTTCGTCAAAATATCTTAAAAATTCTTGGTTTAAAACATTTTTATTTCAAGAATGAATAGAGATTTTCAAGAACGGTTTTATTCCTGAAAAAATACTTATCGAAATATTAATTTCGAGTAAAACAGATTTTCTGATCAATTTAATTTGAACTACATCGTATTCCTCATCATCTATAGTAGCAAATACGAAAAGAAAGCTATTTCTGTCACTTTTTATTTTTGTAGAAAACCGCAAATTCGTGATTTTCTACAAATTTCGAGTAAAATAGATTTTCTGATCAATTTTATTTGAACTACATCGTGTTCCTCATCATCTATACTAGCAAATACGGAAAGAATACTATTTCTGTCACTTTTTATTTCAGTAGAAAACCGCAAATTCTTTCTTTCAGCTAAAATATGTCCATGACAGGCAGTACTCTACTAGTTCTGGGACATACTTGGGCAAACCCTCCGGGATGAGTTTCTGGCGTAGACCATCCACGGCGTAGCCTGGTGAATAGAGATTCCACGTCAAAACTTACCAGGATATCCTGGCGATGATCTAACTTCATACTCTTGATTGATTCTTGCAAATATGTAGAATCTCTGAGATATGATTCTATTTTAAAAGGAGACAGAATCTTGGCAAGGTGTTTTTCTAGCTGGTAGCAACATGGCATCCGAAACGTTAAACATTTTTTCAAAAAACCCACAGCTCAATCCGAAAGTTTCTAGTTCGAGGTCTCTTAAATGATAATGTTCGTAAAAAGCAATCTATGTATCATTAATATAGATGAGTGTAAAACCTAAAAAGAATTCTAGTGTTCGGGCTACCTTCCCCAGCTCAAGTATTTCGCCTCATGGATCGAAATGCAAAGTTTGGTAAACACCCATATTCATTTAATCAAGTTTTTATACTGTACTTTTTCATGGCACCTACAATATAATACTATTCGATAAGGAAGTCGTCTGGATGAGGTGGTAAGGTTTCGCATCTCGTTGCGGTCACAATTAAAAATCACTAAAAATGTGTAAAACCAAAATTTTTTTTGGAAAAATTACATTTCGGGCGACATCTCATATTTAGTAGCAAAACTAAGTTAATATCGGTAAATTAGTTACCTTTGTTATAGAGGTGTGACTAAATAACTTAGTTATACTACTAAAGCCCACTTTTACCATCCTCCTGATAAACTATCTAGAGGATAGTTGCTATGGTTACCACAGTTTTAAACGCTCTCATTGGCTAAAAACTGGATTTATCTATCGGATAAATTTATCAGGAGGTAGTAAAAGTGGGCCTAAATAAAATATGTCAGTTTAAAATCACTACTGGAAAGGTATACAACTAGGATAAATTTATGTAATTGCACTATTAAATTAAAGATGGTGCTCTAAAATAAAGAATAATTTTTATTTTTTTAAAAAATATCGATTTTGATTTATATTTCCTTTAATTTCGAAAAATATAACAGGTAGATCCGAACTCATGCCTGTGGCCATCTAAGCAAGTAGTATTTTATCCGTACTATCAAAAGCTGTTGAACGCTTAGTTTATTTACAGGTTCAAGGATTTCTAGAGAGGTTTAATTTACACAATGAGTTGCAATCGGGTTTTCGCAGTGGGCATAGTACAGCTACTGCCCTCATTAAAGTTACTGATGATATTAGATATGCCTGCGACAACAGATGTGTTACTGTGCTAGTACTGCTCGATTACAGCCTTCTTTTGGCGTCTCTTTCTGCTTACGGATTCACTCTCTCCTATGTTTCTTGGTTTCAATCTTACCTTTTCCATGTGCGTACGCGCTAACTCTTCAATTTCTTCTGCTTGTGCAATCAAATGTGGTGTTCCTCAGGGCAGTGTATTGGGTCCGTTACTTTTTTCTTTATTCGTTAATAGTGTTACTGATTATATCTCGTGTAATTATCATTTGTATTCTGACGACCTCCAGATATATAGTACTACAACTGTTGCTAAATTCCGGAAGCTATTGTGCGACTTAATAACGATCTATCTAAGGTCTCGAACTGGTCTCGGAGTTAGAAGTTGAACTCAGTTAAAACGCAAGCTATTGTGTTTGAAACTCGTCAATTACTTGGTAAGATTAATCCATCTACCTGCAGTGATCTGATGCTGGATGAAAATGTAATACGGTTTTCTGACACAGTTAAAAATCTTGGAGTAGTCCTTATGGATTCTGCACTGTCTTGGAAACCGCAAATTCAACATGTTTGCAGAAAAGTTTATGCTTGCTTCCACTCTTTAAAAAGACTTCGGTGCTCTCTTCCTCCGGTGGTCCGTCGTAATCTTTGCTACTCACTTATATTTGTTAGGGACGACCATTTTATTTAAAATCCTTCATAACTGCACCCCAAAGTACTTATCAGATAGGTTCCAGGAATTATCAACTCATGAGCTTGCTACTCGTTCACGTTCTGATACTATTCTTACATTTCCTGTTCATACCACTGAAATTTATCACAGATCATTTACAGTACAGTCGATTGCGCTATGGAATGGACTGCCTTCTGAAATTCGTAAATTTTCTAACATTGCTAATTTTAGACATATTTTAAAGAGCCACTGGTTCTTTGTCTTTCTCTTTTTTCCTTTCTTCAACTGCTCTCACTTGTTGGCAATTGATATCCGGCAGATACTTTTGGTCTCTTTTAGCCGTTCTCTCTCTCTTTTCGTGTCTTTTCTTTGTTTTTCTCTTTTTCTTGCTTAATCTTATTTGGTTCTGTTCGGTCATTTAGCAGAGATCGCTTGTGCGATAAAATGATCCATTTGCTGATACTGCTCATACTGTATAAGTTTACCCATTGCTCGACTAACAGTCGACAATGGGATTTTATGTAAATATTTTTGTTCTTATTATTTTTTTTTTCATTGTTTTTTCTTCTTGTGTATCTAATTTTGTATTCTTATTTGTGGCAATAAATGGTAAATAATAATAAAACATAATTTAATAAAACTTACCATTATGCACTTCATATTAGCACAAGAGAGATCTTCTTATTGTATTACAAAGCAATTCCTACTTAGGGGTAGCACGTTCAGCATAAGTGGTAATAAAAACTTCAATTAATTTGTTTTGACTATGTATTTCTGCCGAATGTACATAAAGTTGTTGCATCGCCAAACATTTTAAGAGTGGCATCAGGATTACAACTTCCCATATAATTAATAATTAATATATATATTACTTTTTTTTGTTTAATTATTATTTTGACGAAAAGGCAACATTTATATTTGTCATAATATATATCCAAACAATATATCATATACGTATCGTTATTGTTTATCCAGACAAATCATTGTACTAAAAATATTATATCTCATGTAACGACTATGCAAGCTTTACAATAATAATTAATTAATAAATCTCGTTTATCTTTTTTTAGATTTATATTACATGCAATACGTAATATATAATCATAGATAACCCCTACGTTTTTTTTTTGCGAACATCGAACCTTAAGAATAGAAATTTTTCAGTATTTTTTTCTTTAAATTCTTGGTCCGGCTAAGTGCTACGGTTAAACAGCTAAATGTGGCAGGTTCGTAGTATGAATTTTTTTTACATTAAACTTTTCTTTTGTGATTATTACAAGTTAGCAGTCCATGTGTGCAGTCCACGAGATGACTTTGTAAATTTATCATCGATTAAAGACGATTCAAACGATACTTTTTAATAAAATTATAAACAATAAAAGATTTCTTTTACAATCTACGTACCCTGCTAGCAAATTTTTACGACTTTCGATTAAAAATTAAAATTAAATTACGAATTTAAAACAAAATTAAATCCTTGATATGTTACAGATTTTATCATCTAATTTCTATTGGAACGGTGTATCTAGACAACTTTATTTTTAATTTTCACAACTAATAAGAAAACATTCTTAAGTAGTGTTTTTTTATGGTACCTAATTTAGAACGGGATTGTCTATACATAATTGAATAAATTGGTTATTGTTCTGCTGTACAAGAAGACCTGAAATGGTACGCACCGAAATTTGAAATTTCTTTGCCACATCTCGATATCTTTTATTAGAAACGTTAAAATACAAAAAGATGATTATAAAATATCCTAAAATCGGGAATTTTATTTATTTATTTTTTTGTTAACCTGAGCGTAAATTAAGTACAGTGAAACCTTGATATAATGGAACTCGTATTTAATACATCAGTATATTTTAACGCAAATAGATTGAATCCAACTCGGGGAATAACCCGAGTTGTCTTATACGATGTATAAATAAAGGACGGTAGTTCTAGAACTAGAAGTAACACTACCATACGTGCAAAAAGTCAAGGCCCCTCACTTTAGAGATCGATATCTTTGTAACCGCTCGATAGAAAAAATTGCAGTAAAGTTTATTGTAATCAATCAACATTTCTGCGTATCACATGTTAATTTGGAAATTTTCGAGTCCGCAGTTTTTCTTTTATCGCGAGTTAAGTGAAAAAGGTACCCGATTTTTGAGAGTGCCAGCAACTTTGTCTACTTTGCGATTTTTTTTCTCCAAAACTATTTGACGAAAAAATTTCAAATTTCAACTGGTGGTAAACCGATGTGTTCTTAATGTAGGGCATATTTTATTTTTTCAATATTTCATATAATTTCGCGGAAAATCGCGGTTTATCAGTTTTTCAAAATTAAGGCTCCCTAATTTTTTAAGAGCGATTTAATGGAATTACAAATTAAGGAGAAACAGAAATAAGCTATGCAGGGAGAGGAAGGTTCCGTCTAATCGGAACAGATAGTGTGTCCTATACAGTACGTCGCGTCTTTATCTTACCTCCATAAAGAAATAAGGCGCGACGTCCTGTCTGAGACGCATCTGTTCCGATTGGACGGAACCCCCGTTACCCCGCAAAGCTTATATCTGTTTCTCTTTAATTTGTAATTCTATTAATCGCTCTAATTTTGAAAAACTGATAACGGAATCCGACAACCGACATTATTTGACATATTTTGGTCAAATCCGCGAGGAAATCTACTCAGCTGTTTTCGACATAACGGCGTCTTACTAAACCGCGATTTTCCACAAAACTGTATAAAATATTGAAAAAATAAAATATGTCACTCACTAAGACCACATCAGGTTACCACCTGTTCAAAATTCAAAATTTTTCGTACGATAGTTTTAGAGAAAGAAAATCGCAAAGTTGACAAAGTTGCCGGTACCGTAAAAAATCAGGTACTTTTTTCATTTCACTCGCGATAAAAAGAAAACCGTGGATCCGAAAATTTTTAAATTGACATATGTTACGTAGAAATGTTCAGTGATTACAACAAACTTTGTCGAACGGTTGCGAAGATATCGATGTCTAAAGTGAGGGGCCTTGACTTTTTGCACGGATAGTAGACATAGAACTAGAATCATTTGTGTTTAGCCGTCTTAAGAGACATATGGCTAAACCCAAATGTTTCCAGGTCTAATGTTAATTGTAATAACAGTGCAAGTATAAAACTAGAACTAACACCATACCTAGAACTAGAATCATTTGGGTTTAGCCACATGTCTCTAAAGACGGCTAAACCCGAATGATTCTAGTTCTAGGTATAGTGTTAGTTCTACATCATTTGGGTTTAGCTGCACGTGTCTAAAGACGGCTAAACCCGAATGATTCTAGTTCTAGGTATAGTGTTAGTTCTACACAGTTTCTATCTTCTCAGAACTATCACTGTTTCTATCACTTTTTATTTTTATAGAAAACCGCAAATTCTTGATTTTATACAAATTTCGACTAAAACAGATTTTCTGGTCAATTTAATTTGAACTACATCGTATTCCTCATCATCTATAGTAGCAAATATGAAAAGAAAGCTATTTCTGTCACTTTTTATTTTTGTAGAAAACCGCAAATTCTTGATTTTATATAAATTTCGAGTGAAACAGATTTTCTGATCAATTTAATGTGAACTACATCGTATTCCTCATCATCTATAGTAGCAAATATGGAAAGAAAGCTATTTCTGTCACTTTTTATTTCAGTAAAAAAATGCAAATTCTTGATTTTCTACAAATTTCGAGTAAAACAGATTTTCTGATCAATTTAATTTGAACTACATCGTATTCCTCATCATCTATAGTAGGTATAGGTATAGTGTTAGTTCTACATAGTAACAGTGCTAGTGTAAAACTAGAATTAACACTAGACCTAGAACTAGAAACATAGTTCTAATTTTAATTATTATGCAGCGCTCGACCACGAACTAGAATCATTTGGGTTTAGCCGTCTTAAGAGACGTATGGCTAAACCCAAATGTTTCTAGGTCTAATGTTAGTTGTAGTGACAGTACAAGTGTAAAACTAGAACTAACACTATACCTGGAACTAGAATCATTCGGATTTAGCCGTCTTTAAAGACGTGCGGCTAAACCCGAATAATTCTAGTTCTAGGTATAGTGTTAGTTCTATACAGGGTGATTCTCAACCTATACGCATAAACTTGGGGATTTATTCCTCATAACAAATAATGAGTAATAGGTGAAAAAAATTGTAGCAAAAGCTTTTTAGTTTCCTAGATATCCGTGAAATTTACTTTCAAATCTAAAATACGTACAAGATTTTAAAATGACATCAAAGTAAGTGTTCCAAGTTTGTTTCCAATATTTTCTATACACAATTGGACTCGCTAAATCGATGATGTTCCACTAGCGCGTTTGTATCTGATTTTGCAATCCTTGCTCAGTATTCACTTCCTCGGCTGCAATGTTAAATGCCTATGTTAACCACTGTATACCATCCTCAGTATCAGCCAAGAGGACGACATCATCTGCATAGCACTCGATCTTGATTTTGTAATCATTCATAGTGTAATCATAGTTCAGATTACATACGTTGTAATGTTTGCCCTGTTCTACTTCTTTTATCCTTTTTTTCCCGGAGATAGAAATCTAAATCTTTTTGATGCTCTCAACATTTTCTTCAATATTGTGTGATCCGTACATGTTATTCTTCATCTCGCTACTAAATTTCGCCATGCATCATTGTGCAGGAAATTCTTGCAATCAGAAAGACATGAGCTTTTTGCAGAAGATGAAATAAGTATGATGATATCAGTTCTAAACAGATGAGATAGTTTGGTGTTGCTGTGTAAGGTGATTTCTGGATGCAAAGACTGCCTAAACCTCAGAATCTGATTGTATCTGATTTCGCAACCCTTGCTCAGTATTAACTTCGGTGACGTACACTATGCTTTTTAAGTGATCCCAAAAAAAATATTTATTTCTATTACCCATTATTTGTCTATAGGTTGAGAATCGCCCTGTATAGTAACAGTGCTAGTGGAAAACTAGAACTAACACCAACCTAGAACTAGAATCATTCGGGTTTAGCCGTCTTTAGAGACGTGCGGCTATACCCAAATGCTTCTAGTTCTAGGTCTAGTGTTAGTTCCAATTGCAATTGTTATTTAACGCTAGATTAGTATATATTTTCATTAAACTAAAGCTAGAACTAACACAAGACCCAGAAACACTCTGGTTTAGCCGTCTTAAAAGACGTGCGGGTAAACCCGAATATTTCTAGTTCTAGTTTTAATTGTTATTCAGCGTAAGATTGTTGTATATTAAAATTTCTTCAACAACAGACAACTCCCTTCACCGTATTAATCCATTATATCGATATTTTACTGTATTAAAAAATTTAATTAAATTTAATTTAACATATTTTATAATCATTTAAATATAGTAAAGTAGTTTTCTTAGTACGAAATATCTATTTGTACTTAATGCATTTTATTTTTGTTTCACACCGACAAAAAAAAACGTATTAAATTAAAATAAAAAGAAAAACTGATAAAATTAGTTTTTATTAAATATTTACAAAAAGAAAAAAAAACTGAAATTATACATATGGCGGTATAAGACCAACAAATAAAAATAAAATAAAATGCGGGCTCGGGCAATAACTGTAGCAATATTTATCACAAGAAGCAAAAACGTTATCGTTAGGATCTGATGTCGCCGTTTCAAAAGAAAAAAAACGTTTCGAAACGGCGCAGTTGATTCCCGAGTCCGCTACAAAACGTGAAAACGAAACAAAAAATGAGAAATAATAAACCCAAATTATTATTACTAATTTACTTAGACGTTACGCAAAAAACCAGACAGTCCACTTACAAAAAAAAAACTTTATGTTAGTAGTAATAACAATGTACAATTTTCTCTCTGATTATTATTATTATTAATTTTCCTCAGTTTTTTTTAGAATAATAATAATTATATTAGATTAATAATCACTACAGGAAACAGCCTACACCTTTTTTTTACATTCCTCGACACACTTAAACATTTTCTTGTTGGTTTTAAATCGTTAAAAGTGATCTATTTGTTAATTAGTAATAATATGTATATATAGTTTTATTTTTTTATATATTTATGTATATAATATAATGTATATTAGCTATGTATTGACATCGACTCAAAAAACTACACCAGTCTTGTGTACACTAAACATTTTTTTTTGTATTGCATGGGAAAATAAAGATTTTTAATCCCACGCAATCTACTTAATAACTTTTTAAAGTGCAGCCTTTTTATTTATTTATTTATTAATTCAGTAAATAGTTTTAAATACGATATCTTTAAAAAGAAAATTTGTGTTAAACCCACTCGATACATAAAATTAATGTTTTATTAAATGTGTGGTAACTAAAACTAATAATTATGCTTTTAATTTGAATTAGAATTAATGGATTTTTAGGGAGTCGAGGTTTACAAAAATGAATCAGGAACAAATAATTAATGTGCTAAGCTAAATAAAACATAAATACACATAATAAATCAAACGTAGTAATTTTTTTCTGAAACATGCATTATTGTTATTTATATTGTACTTAATATGCGCAGTCATTCTAGAGATCAGAAAAAAAAATACAAACCGAAATTAAAGACAAAAAATAAAAATAATAGCTTATCCAGCCTTATTATGTATTGTGCTTGTTGATTCATTCATTCATTAATTAAATTTTTTACTTTCTATTTTATTAATACACAGAAAATGATATAAAAGTAACATTAATATAATTAATAATATGTACAAAGAAGAAAGACCTAATGGGAGAATCATGTAGATATTATATACATTTTTTTATTAAATTTATAATCCAATTAGTTTCCTTCTTTCTGCGCAACCACGTTGGTTGGTAAAAAAAAATGTATAACTTTGGCCTCGTTTTTTCTTTTTGATGTGTGAGATACATCAATTTCAAAACTTCAACCTTAGTATACAAATAACTATTAATAAATAGGCCAAAAAGGAGAAAAATTCTAATTCTTTTTTTTTTCGATGCTAAAATGCTAAACATAAGCGGATCACTAAGAAGTTTCGCTGTAAAAATTTTTAGTTAAACGGGAGATAACACCCTGTATGCGTTTTGAATTAATTAATTTTTTTAAACCGGGTGTCAAACTCTACCCTAGACACATACACATTGAAAAATTGACAGATTAACACCACATACGTATCGGAGGAACATTTACAGACACTGACGTGCAAAAAGTTTTTCGTCTTTTTATACTTTTTTGGACAGCGAAAATAACACCCTATTTTTTTTTTGTTTTAGTAAATACCATTTCATTTTTTAGTCCATTAAACCCTAATATATATATTTTTTTAATATATTATGTATATACCCCACACTATTTTATTAATCGTATATATAATATATATCTAAGTAATCCAAAAATATTTTATTTTCATTAATAGTTATGTATTTCTATTCCTCTAATTAAAAAAAAAAGAATTATTAATATTTTATTTTGCAAAAATCACCAAGACAAATTAATGATTATGTAGTAGATAGTAAAAATGGATAATAACAATTAGCTATGTACAAGAGAAGGTAAAATCATATTTTTTTTATTCATTTTTATCGTGTTTAATATCACATCTATGCCATATTATGACGTCAACCAGTTTTGTTATGTGGTTTCCGATTTTTATTATTCTTGTTTGTTAATATTGAAACAGGCACAATATTTTTGCACATTACTCAAAAAGGAGGTTTTAGTTCTATGTTTTCACTTTCCAAACAAAAATCCTCATTTCTAGGCATTTATACTCAAAATTATTTTTTTTTATTTCAGCACCAACAGTGAGACAGGATTTGTTTACTGCAATATTTTCAGGGTACTTCTAATCTAAACGAAAAACTTAAATCTATTACATATACACGTTTTGTAAATAATTAATTAATAAACAGCCAATGCCAAAAATTGTTAGTATTAAATTATTAAAGAGTAACTCAAAAAAATCGGATTAAAAAATAAAGATAAAAGGAAATAGTATTGTATTTATCACTAAATGACTAAAATGCGTATTTTTTTTAATTAATTACCTATACAAGTTACCACGAACTAGGCAGTTATATGAGCATGTATTTTTAAAATTTTTTTTTGTGTTGATTAAAGAGTTAGACAAAAATTTTAATTTTTTTTAAACGATTAATACTATTTTATTATACACGAAATATAACCCATTTAACATATCGTTCTTTACCCGTGTATTTATATTTTTATATATTTTTGTCCATTATAGTTTTTATTTTTAAATAACCTAATCACTCTGCGAACAATATTAATTAAAAGAAAAATCACTAATTGAGGAGATTACATATACATGTTTAAGCCTTTTCTAGCTATAACATAAAGGTGCTGTCCAAAGGACATCTGTCATCATAAAATAAATCATAAAAAAGCTGATTTAAAAGAAAAACAAAAAAGAACATTCTTACAACGATAATTAATTAATTATAATATTAATATGCATTGTTTGCATTCCGAACTGTGAAAGCGAACCCATTAAATTCGCTAACATTTAAATTACCAAAACGATTAAGAAAAATCGACTAAACATTCTTAATAAACCAAATAATACTTAAAAGAAAAAAAAATAACTAGAGTAAGCTATATAGTTGAAAACTTAATGAACCCCATATTCGTTTCGATTCCTTTTTAATTTCTTTTTCTTATCTTCTTTATTCTTGTCTTTACTCACTTCACTCAGCAAACCACAAGCTTTGATACTGGTGATTTTTTGCGGGACTCAATGGAGCGAACCCGTAGGAAGCCACTTGCGCGTGCGACGGAAATTGGAGGTGCGCAGGCAATGGGTGACTTGGATGACTCGCAAGAACTGGTCTTGCACTTGCGTGATGCGCTGGAGGAGGAGGTAAGGGCCTACTAAAAAAAAACCAAAAAGAATTATATCAATTAATATCGGGGATGATTAAAAATAATATTAAAATAAGGTATTGTAATAATTTCTCATTCTCCTCTAATCACTACATTGGAAAAACGCGACGAGAGATACAAGAAGTATTCATTAAATGTGGGACTTGCCCTAAATCTAAGTAAAGAGTGTCCCAAAATTAACGCAAGGTTTCAATTTGCCGCTATTCATGCAGTAAAGTGTTGACAACCCAAAAAAAAAATAAATCGACAGTTGACAGTTTAGGGTTAGTAGAAATGGAGCGCTACGCAATAGAACAACGTTTCTTCATTATTGAACAATATTTCAAAAATAATGACTGCTTGGCGGCCGCAGTTCGAAAATTTCGTACAAAATATGGTCGGAATACTGTTTTAACTTCGTCAACTGTGAAGAGATTAATTGAAAAATTTCGGGAGACAGGATCCGTTGGAGACACCAAACACACTGGTCGTCCAAAAACAAGCCGTTCAAATGTCAATATCGAAGCAGTGCGTGCGAGTGTCGGCGACAATCCAGGAACCTCAATTCGGCGTAGTGGACAAGAATTGCAAATTTCAAGAAGCTCTCTACAGCGTATACTCACTAAAGATCTGTGCCTACATGCTTACAAAATTCAATTAACACAACAACTGAAGCCCAATGACCATGCACAGCGTAGAGAGTTTGTTGAATGGATTATTGAGCATCAACAAATGAATGCTGATTTTTCGAGCAAAATCATCCTAAGCGACGAAGCACATTTTCACCTTGATGGGTTTGTTAATCGCCAAAACTGCCGCTTTTGGGGTTCTGAAAACCCACATGTGATTGTCGAAAAACAAATGCATCCACAANTTATAGTTTTTATTTTTAAATAACCTAATCACTCTGCGAACAATATTAATTAAAAGAAAAATCACTAATTGAGGAGATTACATATACATGTTTAAGCCTTTTCTAGCTATAACATAAAGGTGCTGTCCAAAGGACATCTGTCATCATAAAATAAATCATAAAAAAGCTGATTTAAAAGAAAAACAAAAAAGAACATTCTTACAACGATAATTAATTAATTATAATATTAATATGCATTGTTTGCATTCCGAACTGTGAAAGCGAACCCATTAAATTCGCTAACATTTAAATTACCAAAACGATTAAGAAAAATCGACTAAACATTCTTAATAAACCAAATAATACTTAAAAGAAAAAAAAATAACTAGAGTAAGCTATATAGTTGAAAACTTAATGAACCCCATATTCGTTTCGATTCCTTTTTAATTTCTTATCTTCTTTATTCTTGTCTTTACTCACTTCACTCAGCAAACCACAAGCTTTGATACTGGTGATTTTTTGCGGGACTCAATGGAGCGAACCCGTAGGAAGCCACTTGCGCGTGCGACGGAAATTGGAGGTGCGCAGGCAATGGGTGACTTGGATGACTCGCAAGAACTGGTCTTGCACTTGCGTGATGCGCTGGAGGAGGAGGTAAGGGCCTACTAAAAAAAAACCAAAAAGAATTATATCAATTAATATCGGGGATGATTAAAAATAATATTAAAATAATGTATTGTAATAATTTCTCATTTTTCTCTAATCACTACATTGGAAGAACGCAACGAGAGATACAAGAGGTATTCATTAAATGTGAGACTTGCCCTAAATCTAAGTATATATATATACTTAGATTTAGGGCCGACACGGGGAAATATAAATTTGAATCAAATTTAACTACTTAACCCTTTAAAGGCAATCTATCGAGTGTTATTACGATGTTGGGATTCTTTGTACCTTCCTAAGACTTTGTTTTATTGCCTTCATGTATATTTGGAACGTTGTTATTATTTGCAGTTATAAGAAGCGCTTAAAAACTAATAAACGGGGTACTTTTTACGCAATCGCGTTTACAATTGATTTATCCAAAGGCTATGGTTAAAGAAAAGATATCACCAAAACGTCCAAATATTACATCAAGTAGATTAGTCTAGAATCAAGTAGATTAGTCTGTCTGGAAGGATAGCAAAAACTAAAATCCAAAACGCAAAATATAAAAATGTATATGCAAAGAATAATATCGTTCCTGTATTTGACCCTAAATGTACGTCTATAAACGTCATAGTAATGAGAAATAATTAATAACTTATAGATGCTCAGATCCATTTCTAAATTTGTTTTGCATAGACCTTGAAGTAACTAAAGTCCAAGAGCATGTGATTCAAATTGTGAAATATTTTAGAAAGAATCACCTGACTAGATGTTAGTACAGTGTGCTAATTAATTATCGTACCCGACGTCATCATTGTAAGTATGCAACCAATATCACAGTATTGGTATTGCAATACGTGATTTACGTATAATTAACACACTGTATATGGCTTGTATATACTAATCGAAAAGTGTTAAACGATGTGATGTAGAACAGTATGGAGGATTGTACGCAAATACATGTAAGTCAATGAGGAAAACTGTCAGAACTATGTGAACAAAATAAAAAGGAAATTGATCCTACAATATATACCGAAAAGTATCTAATATTGATCCAAAACAATCAACAGAGGATTACAGTAATACCCCGACTTACGTAAACCCGACATATGTACGTAACTACGAATTTGTCTGTTATATTTTTGTCGGGTATTCCCCTGTTTCGCTCAATAGCGGATTGAGTCATAAAATTTTCTAGCTCCTTCAGTTTATCCTATTATAAAACGTGATTTTAAGTGTTTTAGAATAACGTAAGTATTTTATTATGTTATACATACTGCATACGTAAATATTAGTTGAAAAATTAACTTATTTTCTTTCATATTAGTTATTATGTCAAAGAAAAGGAAAGAATTCGTTTCTTCGAATTCTCCAAAAAAACGCAAAACCTTGACATTAGAAATAAAGCATAAGATTTGGAAAAATTTCGAACAAAGCCTGAAAACATGTGAATTAGCAACAAATACAATTTATCCTATACTATTGAGTATACAATAATAAAAGACAAATGTAAAATTCTCGAGGCAGTTAAAAATGCTTAGCCATTAACTTCTAATATAATTCGTAAATGGCATGGTTTGATAGCGGAAATGGAATCTTTACTTAATGTATGGTGCGAAAACCAAGTAAAAGTCAAGAATTGTCCAGTTGACCAAAATACTATATACAGATACACCGTATCTGAATGACGTGCCCAAACTTCAGGAGGTGGTTACGTTTAGTAGTTTAGAAGGGTAGGTTGAAAGTACAAATAGGGTCCAAACGTGCCCTATTATGAGTTAAACATATTCCCCAAATTTCATTTTCCTAGCGTTTATGGTTTTTGAGAAAAGCAAATTTAACGATAATTTTCCGCCATTTTTGGAGGGTTGTAGCTCCTTAGGGGAGCCGAAGTCGCTCATGGTTCATATATCAAAGTACCCTTAAAATTGCCTAAAGAATCACCCCCTGAAGTTTGGACACGTCATTCAAATACACCCTGTATATGCAATCAATCCAAACAGATTTTCGAAGAACTAAAGACACAAGTTGGTGACGAAGCAAAAAATGAAGCCTTTTTAGTCAGCAATGGAGGGTTTTGTCGTTTTAAAAAAAGATGCGTCTGGCACAATATTGCACACAGTGGAGAAACAACAAGTGCAGATAAAGTCGCTGCATCTACTTTTCCTGGCAAATTAGCGAATATAATACAAGAAGGCGGCTACAGTTCACAGACTATATTCAATGTAGACAAAACGGGCCTTTTCAGGAAGAAAATGCCGCGAAGAACTTTAAACATCAATAAAGCATTTAAAATTTTCGACTTTCTAGCGGTTGAATATGGAGAAACAGTAATTCAACTTTTGACCACTCTGTATAATATACTTTGATACAATAAATGACAATCTATTTGACAGCATCTGAAGAGTAATCGTGCCAATTTAGAGCTTTTTTGAATGAACATTGGCTGGGATATGGGGTTTTAAAGAGCATAGTGAAATTTGCCAAAAAAACTTAAAATCAAAATAACTCGAAAACGAAAAACGTTAGGTACCAATAACTTTTATGAAAGTCTACATATTATTTTCCGTACAATTAAAAGGTGTAGTAAAAACTGTAGCATTCCATTTAAAATAACGAAGTCTACTTCCGGTAGACCGGAAGTGGCAGCCATCTTGAAAATATTTTAGATCGAAAGTTTCGAATGAACAGCCCATCCTACCAAAATTTCAAAACTGTACGAATAAGTGAAACCTAAAAAAGTACTAACGAACCAGTTACGTGAGACACCTGTATATTGTTTTTGTTTGTCTTAGTTTTTAGTAGCCTGGTTTATCAGTTTTTATATAAAGAACATATTTATTTTCATTTCTCTTTTGTTGAACCCTGTTTTATAGGTTATATTTTTCAAAGTCGATTATTTTCGTCAAGCATCGTTTATTTCTTCCGTCGTGCTCCACATCGTCCACAAATCATATCTACGACCTTCCAATCGATTTATGATTTTCTACGGTTCCACGGCGATCAAAGATAATTTTTGTGGTACTTTTAATGTCCATTTTGGCTACATGGTTCGCAATATAAAATATACAACTCTAGGTCATTCTGCGCTTAGGTCCATGTTTCCGACAAGGTTTATATATTAAAGGTTGTCTAGGTTCGTACGCAACCATACTGCGCATTACGTCACATGAGTCTCTTGCCCCTCGCCCACAAACTAAAATCAAAGTATTGCAGCATAGGAACTTAGACAACCTTTAATATATAAACCTTGTGTTTCCGACCCATAGCTAGTATAGGTCGTATTAAAGTCTTGTATAAGACTAATTAATGGTATAAGACTTTTCTTAGCATAGATGTGAAGTTGTTTTTAAGCCCATGGAAGTTTTGTTGGCTTGGATTGTCATCTTCTTTATTTCCTCGCTGACCGATCTTTTATTGTATCATCAGAAAAGAACTGCAACTAATTCGTCAAATTTTCATATTTTCGTATTTTTCTCGATATCTATGCGCCTGAGATTAAAAGTGTAAGAGAGCAATATTATTGAGCATAAAATTTGCTGCAAGTTTAGTTGTAAAAGTTTCTTTGTAAGATACTCAGATTCCTCAGTATTACCATCAACAACATGAAAAAAAAACAACTAATTCTTCAGTTTTTTAGTTGTAATTTTTATAATTGAAATAAACTCTATGCGGATTTAGTAAGTACTATAGAATCAGAACACGACGAACACACATCGCCGTCGGTGCTGGTTCCTTTCTTCTTCTTAAGGGGAGTTAATAGGCAAAACAGTAGAAGTTACAAAAACGAGCATTAGTTGATTGTTTAAACATTAGGATAAATCTAGATCAGGATAATCCCGAAATAAAAAGAGGGATGCGAAACAACCTGATCTTAATCGCTTTGGAAGTTACCCAAAAATCTAAAGAGACGAAAATAGCCCGTCAAGCCATTTGTGTTATAAAATATTCACTTGAATAAAATATTGTTGAATCTGCAACAATTTGTTTGCAAAAGAACATAAAGGTAACGTCTTAGAATTGCATTTCTGGTTGAAACATTATTGATATTGTTAATCATTGTAAGTGTTAAGTCATAAATCAAAAATAGAGTTCTAAGCCATTTCTAAACTACAATTTTAAGAATACAAAAACTTTACAAATCTTATTTTTTTGAATAAACTTACCCAGCTGGAGCCACCTGATGAGTTGTTGGTATATAAGCCGGTTGCGTAGTGGTCACATAAACGGCCGGTCTTCTATACAACTCGGTCTGGTGGTACAGCGGCTGCCCGGCGGCCGCTAAAGGATGCTGAGGGGACAGCCTCGGCGCACCGGTCAGCGGCTGAGGCGACAGGTGCGTGCTGCTGTGTCTACAAAACCAACCGTAATAACCCATGCATTACCCAAAAAAAACTAACTATTTTAAATATATCATTTACAACAAAACACACTTTAACATGAACTTATTCCGCGCTTAACTACCTACAATTTCTTACCCTTAACCATAACTACCGATAATCCAATAAGTAAAGGTATATAGTAAAAAAAAATTTTTTGTTACACATTCATTCTATTAGGTTAATTTTTGGACTCAAAATTTACGATACCAAAAAAAAATTTTCTTTAATTACCTATAAGATTGATGATGCATAGCTTGTGGCGGCCCCCAATTTTTCGTTGGCGCCAATAAATGTTGTTCCCTAGTACCCATTGATAAACTATCCCGCGTAGAATGCGCGGCTGGCGGTTGAATGGCATACTCTTTATTCGACGTCACGTTATAATCTCTTAAATTAACCACGGGCATCGCCGAATGTCTCCTGCTATTTCCGTGCGATGAACTTGGAGCGTGAGCAGCCGGAGGTGCCCAAGAAACCCTTTTATCATTTCCCGTTGGATACACGATTTGTTCTTGATTATTTAAATGTCCCGATGAAGGATTCGCGTATTGATAATTTTGTACCTGCTCCTTGCAGACTGCGTTGCAATGTTGTTGTTGTATTTGTTGTGGTGCGGGTTGTTGTTGCTGTTGGACCATGTATTCATTTTGGCGATGATGCTGATGGTATTCAACTCCCGGTTCTTGTTTCGTTTGAACGTTACCCAACATGCATTCTGATTGTGCTTTGGCTAGAAGACGTGTTTTTCTCGATTGCGCACCGTAATTTGTTGGCGGAGCTGGTTGATGATGTTGGGACGGTTCATTTTTAATAACTTGCTGTTGATACGCTTGAATTTGCTCCTGCATTTTCGTCGGACTTTTATGATCTTCGTTATCACTATCACCAACACTCACGCAACTGATGACGTTCTTTCTGTGAGCACCACTAGTTCCCGGTTGCGCCTGATGAGTTGTATTGTTATTGTTACCATTAGCCTGGTTTCTATGACCACTATTATGGTGTGTGGATGAAACTACCGACTTTTTCGGCACAGAAGTCTCGTCCTCACTGTCAGAAATGGTGATCACGGAAACGGCCGGTGAAGGAGTGTCGTTAATGGTTATTGCGGCGGCCACGAATTTATTTGGATGAGGATGATTGCTGGATTGTTTGGGTTGCGGATGTTGATTATGTTGTTGCCAATGCCCTTGATGACCAGGACTGTAATTCCTTCGAACGTTTGAGTACCCATTGAGCAATTCTGAGGGCGGCGTACTTTCCTTAACACGCTTCTTCACCGGGCTAAGTTGTGTCTGTTCCTTTTTGTCGTGTTGGACGCGGTGATGAGTTGGTACCATTAAATGATGACCGTGGTGCGGCGCTGATGCCTGTTGCATGTGGTGATTCTTCGAGGTACGTTTGCTACTCGCCCATGTAGCACCCGTATGCTCTACAATTGCCGGATTATAAACTTCGGCCGCCACATCCACCGGAAATACTGGTCGTTGATCTTGTAAAATAGCTGATGAATCAACTAAAAGCGGTCTTCCCCAATCAGCAGTGTCAGATAAAAGTGGTTGTTGTATGGCTGCATGTTGAGCTGGGATTTGTTGCCATGATGGGACTATTGCCATTTGGCGGTTTGCAGGCCATGATGTTTGTACAGCGTTCTAAAATTGAAATAAAAAATTGCGATTTATTGATTAATAAATAATTAATATCTTACAGTTAGAAGCATTTGTCTTCCTGTTGGTTCAACGACGCTAACTGGTACATATTGCTGTTGGGCAGGTTGGCTTAGTATTGGGGGTTGTATTTGAAGTTGGGGTTGCTGAACGACCGTGACGTGTTTCGCTGGAGATCCGCCCATTCCTGGATAACTAGCAGGACATAAAATACTCGAAACTAATTGATGTTGGAAAGGATCAGCCCTGCTGCTTGTTGCATATTGTCGTCCAACATTTCTTCCATAAATTTGGTACTGCAATAAAATATAATTAATTTCCCAAACTTCAATTTAAAAAATAAGCATACCAAGTTATCATATCCACTACGATCGCGTACAAGTCTCTGCACTTGATGATTATTAATAGTAAATGTGACATTTCCGTTCGAGCTGGGTACGAAATTAGCAACGAGAGATTGAGTTTGTTGAGCGGGTTGATGATGTGTGGCTGTAGCTGCTGTACTATAATCATTTCTTCTACAAACCTCCATCATTTGAACGCTGGCTTTTACGTTATTACAATGCGCGTAATCCACTAAATGCGCTAACCTCACAAATGGATGATTTAAAGCTTCACCTGGAGTTGTCCTTCTCTCTTGATCCATCGTTAACATTCTCTTCAACAAATCGATAAATTCCTTTCGATCAACTTTCTCAGCCAATAATTGACCTCCTTCCAAATCAGTGGGTACATTAACTTGTCCAATATCATCAAGACAATTAAAGATATATTTGCGAGCTTCCTTCGATTTAATTCCCGTTTCAGCTTCGTGTTCTTCAGGCGTCTTGAGCCTCCAAAAAGGGTACGTGCTGTCCATATCGCGATAGAAGAATTTGGTTGTCTTCGACGCGTTATTCAGCATGTGCTCGGTCGGAAGGCCCTGCGTCTGGCTAATGTAACGAATTTGATCGAATTCCGACGATCCTGGATAAAGCGGCCAACCAAGGAATAATTCGGCAACGACGCAACCAAGCGACCACATGTCGATAGCCTCGCAAAACGGCAACCCGAGAATAATTTCCGGTGCGCGATAATAACGACTTTGCAAGTATGTATTGCACACGGCTTTACTGACATGGCTGGCGCTGCCGAAATCAATAACTTTAACGCGGTATGGTTGACGACTTGGATCGACCAACATGATGTTTTCTGGTTTTAAATCCGCGTGTATAAGACCAAGTTGCTAAAAAATATAAATAAATTAATTTGTTACTTTATTACTTTTAGTAAAGTATTTATTACCTTTAGTTTTAGCAACGCTGTCAAGACCTGTTGTAAAATGGGTCTAATGTATTTAAGGGAAAGGGGACTGAATTTGTTTTGTTTGAGGAAGTCATAGAGATTTTGCTCCAACATCTCGAACACAAGACACGTGTGGTTCTTGTGTTGGAAGCATTCAAAAGCACGGACAAAGTTAAATTCGTCGGCATTTTCTTGGCTCAGTCTCGATAGGATGCTTACTTCTATTTGACCCTTTAAATATTAAATTGGATTAAAAATTATTATAAAAAAAAAACAAATATTAATGATTTTTACCTGTCGGGCATACGACGGATGATTCTTTAATATTTTGATTGCGACGATTTCATTAGTGCCCTTCTTCCAGCACTTGACCACCTGGCCGAAGGTGCCCCTGCCGAGGAACTCGAGCACCTCGTACTGCGTCGTCAGCGAGAAGAGCACCTCGTGCTGAACGAGCTGATAGTCGCCATCCGCGCCGCTTCCAGAGCCTGCTTCATCAAACACCCCTTCATTCTCAGCATCCGCCCATTCTATATTATTCCGTACATCACATTACACCACATGTTCATAGGTATTAATTCAATTAACTCTTGATATTGATAAGTTAATAACTAGCCTTTTAGTTTTTAATCAATAATGCAACGCAATTTAATAAAGTTATATCAAAATTGATGATTTGTTACGAGTTACGTTATTGTCAAAAACTGCTGCTTTTAAAATCAATTCAAATAATGTCATATCCATAACGTCAATTATTTCACATCAAACATAAATTGGAAATTATTCCAAATGGATTCGTTGAACAAAAATGAAATAATCGACGTATGAAAAAAACAATCTTACGTAAATAATAAAAAATACCATTTGTAGTACATGTAATATTTGTAATGTTTGGATTGATATAGTTTTAATTAAATCGTTTTTTTTTAATTTATAAAAATCAATAAATAATATTGTTTTATCACATCGAAATTTAACCGTTTTAATTTCAATGATACAGTTCCAATAAACCTATTCATAACGCCCGCTTCAGTTATCCGTGTACAGTTACTTATTACGCACCGTCCACAGACACGTACGGGTATAGCATTTAACAGTAATTCCAGATAATGACAGGCATTATTATCTGTTAATATAGCGGTCCCCCACGATTCAAACACATTGGAAGATAAAACGGAAGGTTGGTGACGCTAATCGGGCCCTGGCGTGAAAATGATCTTTGTATAATATGTGGTGCATCGAAGGCGATCGTACACGTACTAAGGTCCACTTGATACCGCCGTGGTCGGGATTTTGGCCATCCGCCAAGACACCGCCACAGCCAAAAACATTATACAACTACGACGCAGGAATTTTTTGGGAGTTCCTTGCGAAACGCTTTTTACGGAGATGAAGACCGCCAATTTTGTTTACACGCTCAAGAATTCAATTCTTATCGACAAAAAAATATATTCACAACTGATTAATAAAAATTACGATAAAATTTTCGCCTTTTATTTCTTGTTGATAATGTTATCTTGTTCACCCGAAACATTCGGAATTTAAATTCCACCGTTATTAACGGAAATTCCAATTAATTGTATATTGGAAACAAAAAAACGAATACATTTCCAAGATATAAATTCCGACTATTTCAAATTTAGAAGTGGTATAAATGATTAACGTTGCTAAGGCGAATATCGTAAATACCCAATATTTATTTAAAAATACATAAATATTCCAGTTTAGTTGTGATATGATAGCTCACAGTAGTCTTGAGATAAGGATCGTTTATAAAAAATTAAAGTCACTCTAGATATAATTGTATAAATAACGAAATTTTTTAGTAATATTTAAAGTTTAATTTTTTGCTTACCTTGGGCCTGGGTGCTGGGCCCGGGGGCCACCCCAACCTTGCTGTGAGCCGTCGTGGTGGTTGCGGTGTTGGTATCTGTCTGCGAGATCGCCTCCCCGCCTTCACCATTACCTTCCTGCGACCAAGCCTTGCGCTGCTCCACAAGATAACAAAATATGTTTCAAAAAAACAATAAATACACACAACAACGATACGTTCAGATCAAACCCAACCATCTCAGTACTCACTTTTTGCAAATGACTCCGTATAATTAAAATAAACTAACAAAATAATGAGTTAACTCGAAGTAAGTGTTGTGGTTCTTAATTCTTAATTCGGCGAATCAACATCTACGTCATCAACAACCTGAAGTTGCTGTTTGCATGACATAAACAGTAGCGAGTGAATGCTTGAATGATCATTTAAAGAGCGAATCACGATAGAACGCGCGAGATTGCGCACTAATAATTTGCGATTGAACCACAAATCGCATAAAATTGTGCACACTTCATGCTAAGCTCGAAAAGTATCGAGTCAACTTCGGTTTTACTCGGGACACGTGTTGCGAAATCTTACAATATAATACATAACATTATTTTAGGGATAAAACGGAACTAGTTATGTTGTGTTATAATCTGATAAGTCCTACTCGACGAGTAATTATTATTATTAATATAACGCATTTAATCAATGTAGTTGAATGCAGGATATTAAACATGTTTAGACGAGGCAGTGGAATGTGTTAACGAGTTTGGGTTGGTATTAATTGTAGCGCATCGGCCGCAAACGACCAAGGCTAACATAAGCAAAATTATGCAATAATTTAAATTAATCGTACCTTAATTTTTCAAATAATAACTTACTTATTTCGATGTTACAGCCGCAAACGTTCTCAATCAATTCACACGAAATCATGTATTTCCCGTATATCTAGCCGAGGCATTACGATACGCTGTTCAATTTCTATTTCAAGTTATTTGTACAAGATTGATAGTAACATTGAGTGTAATAGTAATTAATTAGATCCTACTTGAGTATATATTGAAGGAAAAATAACCAAAAGTATTGATATGTATGAATTGAGCGCACAATATTAATCGCTAAGGTATATAAACAAAATAATAATAATGCAAAAGTGAAGAATTATATATCAACCCTTTTAATACTAATACATATAGGGTGAAATATCACATACTTATTGTTACAACGACTTTTTGAGCAAAAACTCTCTGTAACATATATGAAAACATAGCACTCCTCTTTTATCTTAGATCGTATCTAGCAAATGTGCTAAAATGTTTTTATAGAACCACACTCGATATAAACCATAAACCACATTTTCAAGATGAAAATTAAAACGTTATGTATATATACTTAAATACACCCGTTACACAAAAAGGGGAGTCAACTAGAATGCAGAAATTACAGAGCCAATACGGTACTGGGAGAAAGAAGCTTCAATTCAGTGAGACGATATTAAGAAACCACTAAGCTGGACGACCAACAGCGGACTAAATATTCGCTCTAAGATAAATTAGAAAAAGAAGGAGAATACAAAATTGATACCAATCACTTATCCATAGACCTCAGGGCTGCATAATGATAACATAGATACACGCAAACCAATAAAAGCTATGATTAGTTTTGGTAATCACAAAAAGGTGATAAAATTGATAGTGGTGACAATAAGAGATGGAAGGAGTCCGCTAAAGATACAAGACCATGGACTGCGACAAGGAGAAGTGTTCTCGTGTCAACTGGTTAAAATCGCTAGAGAAAGTAATTAGTATGGTGGAAGTAGAAACTTGGACAATAATATTGAATCAGTCCAAATTCTGGGATAAGTTATGATATTGACATAACATGCAGAAATTGTTGCAGTGAATGAAGCCTTCAAGAGTATAGAGAAGAAAGTAATGAAAAGGATAAAAATTATAAGACTGAGATAAGCAAGACATGTGATTAGGCACAAGGAAGCGGATACGACTAAGCGTAGCTACCGGAAAAACAAAGTTGGAGAAAGAGTAGCGGGGGAAAAGATGGGACGATGAGGTGGAGAGAGACACAAGAAAGATTTCGAACTAAATTTTGACACAAATTTCAATAATCTAACAAGATATCAATTTAAGCTGCCCCAAAGTATCCTGGAAAATCTATTAGCATCTCTGATATTCTTGGAATAATATAAAGCATTTACTGGAATTCACTCTTAATTCTATTCCGGGTTTCAAGTACATAAATCATTACAAGACAAATAATTCTGAAATGAGCGAAAAGTTGTTAAACCTCCCATTAATATGAATACATCAAAAGAAAAATACATTATATATCAAGATAAAGAAGTCTGAACGTACCATAACAATTTATCTTTTTGTTAAATCGTTTTATTTACCTTTTGGCCGCTTCGCTGATAATTATCAAGCAACTTTATAGTGGATGCCCTGACAAACGTTTTTGAATTGTTAGCAGGGCTACCAACAGCATGTCCGTTCGTGTCCGTCTGGCTGGAAGTATGCACAGACGAGACCGCAACGCTCGTTTGAAGAGGATTTGGTTGATGTTGCGGTTGTTGCTGATGATGATGTAACTGTTGCTGATGCTGCGTCGCCAAAAATTGGTCTGAGGCGCCGGAGCCACCAACGTGGATCACGCTACCGCCGTGATTATGAATGCCGTGGCCGTGTTGTTGCTGCTGTTGGTGGTGTTGTTGTTGATGATGATGGTGCGCGTCGCCTGTACCCTCGTGACCGCTAACGTACTGTTCTTGTCTTCTGCGCTTTGATACGTTCCCGCTACTTGTCGCCAGCTGCTGGGACGTGATGAACATGTCACGTGGCGTTTCCTGCAACGAAACCGCTACGAATATTATTTATTCTGCACAAAACACGTGAGGTAAGTAAAAGATAATAATTCTATTTTAATTTATTTTTAAAACATTTTTGATCCTCAATATTTGTGGATACAAGAAAGCAAACAATTACATTATTAACAACGACCGCCGGCGATGGAAAGCTCTCCGTTCCACTTTTGCTTCAGTATTCTAGCAACACGGTCGTATCTATTACAAGGTCTCAACAAGTGTTGCAAAATACGGCAGAGTAACGCGCGTCAACTCAAACTCTTTGTTACCATTACAGTCGATAACGTAACGCGAGAATGACTACCAAATGAAATCTAGCAAAAAACAACACACAAAAAAAACAACAAAAAATGGAACGGATCCTTGACTGTGTCTTGCGATTTTCGCGGCGACCGACACAAATCCAAGTCAAGGATTTTATCTCTATCCGTTTCGATGATAAATAAACCAACAGGCGTGATGATTAGAAATTTGCAATCACGAACGACGCCTGTTCGACGATTTTATTAATAGAAAGAGGGCGACGCGTTGTTTTCTTCAACGTGGCAACGCAAGTGACGTCAACACCAGACCGCTAATAATTCCATTCTTGCTGGGTAGTTTCTTATATGGGAAACGCGTGAACAATAAAGTAATAAAGGAGAGAAAAAAACAACTCAGCGAAAAAGTTTCTATTTGTAACGACAAAAAAATAATAATGAAATAAAAATAAACCGTGTCGGTTGGTTTAAGTGTACCGACAAACGAAAAGGAAGATAAGATACCGAGAAATTGACTGGTTAAAAATAATAACTAAGGTAATATTCTAAACGGGTCTCCCAAAAAAAAATATAATACTGATTACGACGCCCATCACGTACGCACGCCGCGGCGCTCGTCCTCGTATTTTGTTTACGAACTTTATTTCGACCATCCCAAATCCGATCGATTAGAAAGTTCCTTGATGACGAATTTTAACATAACAACAACGCCTTTTTTCCAAAACACCACATTTATATAATCCAATTATAAACGCGCCAACGAATTCGATTGTAGACCTTTTTATTAAGAATAATAACACGAATGGTTTATTGAACATGATAAAATCTTAAGAGTCATCAATCACTTTAAAGTTACACAACAAAGTCATAATAACAAACTTTACATCGGTATGATTACGGATATTTTGATGTCATGTTAAGTTTTTATTTAATAACTTTTTTTATTATTTATACAGAATGTTTAAGTCTAAATATGTCACAAGGCGCGAAAAATCCTTGCTCTTAAATAAATTAACGTTGAATGTTGATTATTATCAACGAAATACCGTTATTTACTAATTAACGAGCCAAGTTAAGTTCTTCTTACTATAATTTGATCGGATTCGGTTAATTTTCTTGATTATTATTATTATTATTTTCAAGAGACTCGTTAACTATAAATAATTTGAGTGATAATTATTCGTTGAAATTAGCTCTTGGCACGAAAATACGTTAAGTAACTGTATTCAATTGGATATTATTATAAAACAAATAAAAAACAAAGATTAGCTCTTAGCAACACCTTGTTTGTTATACAAATCGATATAAAACAGTTGGTAATAATACACCAACAAGAATAATAATGAAAATCGCCACAAACCATACTAAGTCGAATTTGCCAAAACAAACCCCGCTACTGTTGTCTAACGACATTATCGAACAAGTTTTGGCAAACTACAAAGGGAGATAATCTACGATTGGTACAATAAATTTGAAACGATTTACAAGAAGGCAAAAGTCCTGAAAGACCTCGTAAGCCTCACAAACTCCAATTTGTAACGTCTAGCTTAAACGATTTCTACTTTCAAATGATGCTTCTTTTCAATACACTTTTCACATAATTGGCACAATGAATAAACACCCACAATATAATATAAAGGAATGAAAGTTCCGAAAACACTAATACTAATTAAATTAATGGGAACCATGAGGCTGTTTGGCAGCACTCAATACTTTAAATTTGAATCAAAAGATGACAATAACTAACTTAGGTCCCAACTTACGCTGGAAAGTCCGTTGCTGTACTTACTTTTTATATAAGTGTAGGTTGAGAAAGCTTTATTAGCTAATACGCTACTTATGAGCGGCAAAAGAACAGCCCAATATGCGATAACGAATTTCTTTTCAAATTCTACCTTACTTCCTTAAGAAGTCATAAACTTGTTCACCATATCTAGTACAAATTTTTACGGTGAAAAGTACCATTTACACTAATATTTAGTGTTTGTACTTACAATCTGCCACGATAAGGCAAACTTCCGTTTAGGTGATTTTGAAAGATTCACATTTTTCGTCATAACTTAATTTCAACAGTTGAAGATATGATTCATATCACACTGTAAATTATATAGTCGCTTATATGACATTAAAAAAACAGACGAGAAAAGTAAATATAGACTATTATTTATTTTTAATGAGATTGATCTGACGCATTTGGGTCAAAGAGTTATAAGGGGTAATGACTAAGAGGATTATTTCCAGCCCTTGTTAGTGTAAATTCATTAAAATGAAACGAGAATCCGATATGGACATAAACCGGTATGTTTGTAACATGACTTGAATATTACGAGTTCAATCATTTTTGGGGGTTGCTTGATGATAATAATTATCTTCTTAAAAATTCGTGTGTTATTTAAGAATGTCGACAACTTCAAAAGGCTTAAACGAAGGCTTTGAAGTGAGAGGCGAGTTAAAAAAAAACGCTTATCCTCATGTCAAGTAAACTTATATACATTTTGTACCGATTGGATTGTACAAAATAGGTTGCAGAAATGATTAAGTTGGATATGATAATTGCAAAATATGTTGTTCTTGTAAGCTTCCCCCAAAATAATGGCAATAGGATGGCTAATCTATGGCACTAGTGCCATAGCACCACAACTTGTTATTCTGTGATCTCACTCTTCGGCATGTGTATCAAAAATACCTTATATTCCCACGAACCATAACATAAATACATAACACATTCAAAAATACCAGGGAAAAAAATCCATGATAGATTTTATAATAACCAACAGAAACAAAAATGTCTCTACGGGAGAGAGAGAGATAATAATATAAGTATCGAACCTGGAGAATCCATTGCTTTTCTCGAGAACTGGGCGAAGAAAAGAACTCTGCAACAACTCTATCCGACTGATCTTCGACGAAATCATCCCTTGACGCCACAAAACCAAGTATTTGGGAATCACTACGGACGTACGGTTATCTCAGTGGCTTCACATTCACTCCGACATATTTCTATGAGAGACTTATGTTCAGAAGTGAACGATCACAGGTTGATGAAGAAAAAGACAAGAGGCCAAGAATAATCCGAAGCTCGGGTAAACCCACTGAGTCGTGAGGAATAGCTGATTATTTGAGGAATGCCCCACTATTACTTACCAAATGCTTACACCACTTGCCACAATCATTAATTGCAAGATGTATGAAATTATCTGCGATTAAGTAGGTTTATTCTCACTTCGTTTATTATTCTAACACCCGTTGCTAATTCTATCCATAAAACGTTCAACTAAACTGATGGTTTTTTAAAATCTGCATCTAACAGTTAACGCGGCATAACCGCAAACAAATTGCAAAAATTTGTGTTTTCTGATAAATCAAGTAAATGTCGTTTATGCCGTTTGGCTTAAGCAACATCGATATAATGAAACGTGTGTGGAGAAAATGTCCATGAAACGCGTTGTTCTAACTGGTAATTCCTGTTGGAGTATCTGCAATATGGCGCAACAATGGTCCAACACCATATATGGGGCTTAAATATAAGCAAACTATTGCTCCAAATTAAGCGTACTCGTGTCACTTGTAAAATAAAATAGGTTTTCTCAGCACGGAAATTTTTGTTCCCATATCGTTTATAATATTTCTGAACCTATGATTAACCCTCCAGTGGAAGACCCCAAGTCATCTTTTTATAGTATCTTCTTATTTTTACTAAATACAAGTTTTTCTTTGTCAACTTTATGTTTTGTCGTTTAATTATTGGGCCTATTAGACCCAACCCCAGTGTCGTGTAACTTTTTTTCCATCTAACTTTTTATCATAAATGACAAAAACGTTATAGATAATTGATTTTAATCATGTGTAAAGTGTTCCTGGGGCATCTCCTGCGTTGTAACTATACCGAGTTTCTTGTATTCAGGGAAAGTCTCTCACTCTCAAGCGCTCATTTCTTCGGTTGCTTTTGTATAATAATAGGAAGGTAAATTTCGGTGAAAATAAAAACCAGAAGTTATAACATTCTATAATAATGCAGAGTGGTGTTGATGTAGTTGATAGAATGATTACATCTTACAACGTTGCACGAAACACAAGGCGGTGGCCATTGGTGGTATTGTAACTTTTTGTTAATTAAACAACAGCTGAGTTATTCTCATTTCGAAAACGCCCTTCCATTCTGCCCCACCCTGTACTTACTTGCTCATATTTAAAATTAATATTTTATGGTAGATACTTATACAATGAATACCGATTCTTGTTGCATAGTTGAATGAGTGAGCTTTCGATATTTTTATTTAAGTTATCACTAGTTTGACTATCTACATTTTGTACATGGACTGTATATATACAGGGTGTATATACATTTTTGTGTTATTGTGGGAGGAATAAGCATCAAACTTAGGGTCTGAGGGACGAAGCCCGTCGAACAGTGTGATTTTTAAACCAACTGTCAACTAAAGGGCGAATTTCACACATGATTTGATATGCGTTTAATTTCACACTTCAATATGGTACCAACCTAAATTGCATTAAACTGACGAATTATCGTCTTATACATAATAATAATAAGGAAAAAGTTCAGTTAAGTTCATTTGACGCTGTAAAACTCACTAAAATCTTAAAATATTATTTGAAGTCACCTTCAATCCATGTTTTTAACACTCCTACAAAAAAAACAAACATTACTTAAGGTATTTTATCAAGGGATAAACATGACAAGATATAAAATTATTAACGAATAGATAAGTTTAACTAACAAAATATTGACCAGTGGAATAGAGAAAGTCAATAATTTCACATTACACGATACGAGAATAACAGCAGAACCGCAAAACCGATAAATAACTAAAATAAAGAAGTATGAAGTCCTAAATAATATAAAAAAAAACAATTTTAATGTCAAAGAATAATAATAATGCTGTCGCAAAAATATTTACGGTTTCCATTTAACAAGGTTTCGAAAAAAATAAAAATAAGGCGCGATGCCTTTCGAATTATTTCTAGATCCGTATGCCTATGCGACGAAGTATTTTTGATAAACAGGCCAAGTTATTTCAGGTCCAAAAATCCACCAAAGTACATTTGTTGATTGCTGAAACAGTTTTTTAAGTAACATATGGTAACAATTTCGAGTGAAATTAAGGGCGTCCACCTACAAAAATTCAAATAATTTAACCGTAATCGAAAAAAAAATCGTTTTAATAAAAACGTATTTTAAAGTAATCTATGCGTAAAGTACGAAATTTGAAACGTTTTCGGTTACAAGCTTACAAATCGTTGAGGAGTTTAAAAAGGGGCCACCGAAAGTGTTGTAATTGAGGGAAATTGCGAATAAAAGGGGGCCGCCCGGACCAAAATGTCGGAAAACGAAACGTGTTGTAACACGCATAAAATTCGTTTTTGGGAACTCACCTGTCGAACCTCCAGTCTCCGGCGATCTCACCAAGTTTCATGCTGACATACGGGACACAAAGGGGTCTTCAAAATACAGCCACCATCTTGAAAGCGGCACTGCTGCTGGCGCTGTTCGCGTGTCGCATCCAAACGACCTGATGTTGATGACGAACCGCACCGCGTCCTCATCCGCGCAACGAACGTTCTTCACACACTTTACACATTCCTTTAGCATTTACCAAAAACAAGAAAAAAACCTTACACGTTTCCTTAAAGTCCCCTTTTTACGCCATATTTCGATGGTTTCTGTTGCATGCTCGCCACTCCGAACACTTCCGCTGCCTCCGTAAATCTACGTATTTCGGGCGAATGGTACGAATTAAACCGAAAGGTGGCGCTACTTATTTTGCACTATGACGTGGGAGAAATTTTAAAATACCACAATATTTAAATGTTTATCCACTTTAAATTATCAATCATTTTTATGCTATATAATTTAATAAATTAATTAATAATTAAATGTATATTAATTCGTAATTAAACATAAAACAGAAAAAAGTTAGAAGTTATGCAACCAAATTTGCTTTGGAGTTGGCCTATATTTAAAATAAAGAGTGAATCATGGAAAATTTCCAATAAATAATCGTAATGATGTGTAAATTACATACGAATAAATGTACTACGGTGAATAAATAAATTTTAAACGAATAGGGAATTGTTTTTAGTAATTACTTGATTAAAATGTTGATTTATTTATGCTACTTTCAATTTAAAGCACTTTAATTACATACTCACTTTTACTTTCTATGTGCAAAGTTGAATTATAATACACCTAGTACAATAAACTGATCTAATTTTCTCTAACTAAATAATATTTTGGGTTAAATTACTAAATTTTTATATCACAATACTTTTTCTTTATATACTTTGTATATGCATTTGATTTAAATGTTTAAAATATACTGTTTAAATTTTGTTATAAGTGTTTATTATGTTTCCATTCCAAATTGATAAGATATTCAAACGAATTTATCTCCAACCCCATATGGTTACTGAAGTTTAGTTTGTTTTTGTTATATCAAAAAAAAAGGTCAAAGAAAGGGTCAGTACCGAGAATTCCTCGGCAAACAAACCCACTTCCTCTTGTTACAGCATTCTTTTCCGTATCGTAAGTTCCTTGTTAATATTTTCTGAAATATTCCTAGAAATAAAATTAAAAAAGTTTGTTCTGAAAACAGAAATTTAAAAAAAATCATATCTCACGAACGAGTTGAGATATAACGATCAAATAAAGTGCACTTTAAAGCAAATTTAATGGAGATTAAATGTGCCATAAATAATTTCTTATTTTGCATAAATATCGTTGCTATGATTGTTTAAACCAAATTCTGAATTTTTGTTGTAAACTAGTTAATAGAAATTAAAAAAATCGTATCTCAAGAACGAGTTGAGATATAACCATCAAATAAAGTGCACATTAAAGCAAATTTAATGGAGATTGAATGAGAGAAAAATAATTCCTTATTAGCCATAAGTGTGGTTGTTATGAAAGTTTAAACCCGATTGTGCATGTTTAATTGTTGCAAAATTGTGAATGGAAGTTTAAGAGATCGTATCTCAAGAACAAATTGAGATATAATGATGAAATAAAAAGTATTTTAAAGCAAATTTAATGTAGATTAAATGTGCTCTAAATAATTTCTTATTCTACATAAATGACAATGTTATGATTTTTTAAACCAAATTCTGAATTTTTGTTGTAAACTAGTTAATAGAAATTTAAAAAATCGTATCTTAAAAACGAGTTGAGATATAACGATCAAATAAAGTGCACTTTAAAGCAAATTTAATGGAGATTAAATGAGAGAAAAATAATTCCTAATTATCCATAAGCGTGGTTATTATGAATGTTTAAACCCGATTGTGCATATTTGATTGTTGCAGAATTGTGAATGGAAGTTAAAGAGATCGTATCTCAAGAACAAATTGAGGTATTACGATGAAATAAAAAGCATTTTAAAGGAAACTTAATGTATATTAAAGGTTCCATAAATAATTTCTTATTTTGCATAAATATCGTTGTTATGATTTTTTAAACCAAATTGTGAACTTTTGTTGAAATATCGTATCTCAAGAACTAATTAAGATATAACGCTGAAATAAAATGTATTTTAAAGCGAATTTAATGTAGATTAAATGTGCGATAAATAATTTCTTATTTTTCAGAAATATGGGTGTTATGATTTTTTAAATCAAATCCTATACGTTTGATTATGATAGATTTAAGAATAGAATTTTAAAAAATCGTATCTCAAGAACTGATTAAGATATTACGACGAAATAAATCTTGTTATGATCACATAAAACCCATTTTTTATTTTTTTTAACTTCAAATATTGTGTTTCATAAGAAGTAAAGATATCGAAGGAAATTTAATCCGGAAATTGATAACCGGAACTAATCTAATCAGGAAACAGTTTTGTATAGAACATAGACAAATAGAGCTTAAAAATGTTCTTAAGTTATTTTTTCTAGAATGATTTAGGTATAGGTTCTTTTATAAGTTAGGCGCCAACCTTTTTTAATTTTCTCATTTTCTCCGGAAATATATTTTTCGACTAGACTTTACCATTGTACCTGAATCAGACTGTCTCCAAACACCTTAAATCCCATTGTTTTCACTTCCTCTCAAAAAAAATGAACCGGTTAGCTTTTATCTTAAGTAAAAAAAACAAACAATTTAATCACTATTTAATTCCTTCTTAAATGAATCTCTTAGTTACTTGGGATTTTTGATTTGTTATTTATCAACTTTATTTGTTGAAAAAGGAGAGTTTAAATCATTTAAAATCTTACAAAAAAGGAATTATGTGGAAATAAGTCGGCGCCCGACGTCTTTTTTCCCCAAAAACAATCCAAATACTAAAGTGTCTCCGACACCCCTCCGCGTCTTTGTCCTTACCATTCATTTAAACACCGAACTTTACGACCCTCCACTTCACACTCAGACGAGTCGTCGCAGAAGAAATAAGGAATAAACCTCACCGGAAGAACTCAGCCTCCAGATAAATTCTTGCAGCGTGCGAGTTCACATCCACTTCAAACAACAACTGACAAAAAAAGAAGAGAATTATCGTTTAAAAAATGAAGCAAAAAGTGAAAAAAATGTTTTTCATCGTGATTTTAATTGTTTTTGTAAAGGGTAAGATTATTTTATTTATCTAAAAAATCTTTTTTGGTACAAAATAAAAATTCGCGCCCAAATTCTTTCATGGAATAAGACCAGATGTTTAAACTTGCACGTGTTGTTCAGCCCTTGGATCTTTTTGTGTTTTCTAAAGGTTCTTTTATGCAAACCACCCCTATACATTTTTTTTTCTTTTCGCTAGATAATTAATTTTTTTTAATACGATTTTAATTAATAAAAACTTTTTAGGGTCAATTTCAAGTCCACTAGACCTCTTTACGAATTCGTTCTTGTCCGTTGAAACAAAAGATCCCATTGAGGCGACAATTCAAACAACTCAAGTACCCCAAACTAAGTCTGCTTTTGAGTGGCAAAGTCAAGCCGACAACATCTACAACGTAAAATATCTAAGAAACGAACAGAACAAATTTTACAACGCCTCAAAAATAGAACGCTCGATGATAGACCGTGAAGAGAAAGAGAAAACTGGACGACCACCATTAAGAAACGAACCAGATGTTCACGATTCAAATTCAATCGGATTTGAAAAGAATTATTATTACGAAGATAACGAAAATAAAGATGATTTTGAGGATGTTAACATTTTTAATGGTTCTTATGACAAGATTAGCAACAATAAGGAATTTGAGATGGAAGGATCTGGATTTGGAAATGATTTCGTTGGGATTAAGGGAAGAAATTTGGAAATTGAAGGATCCGGGGATGAAATTGGGGATGAGAAAGAAAGTGTTAAAGAAAAACCGAAAGATTTGAATAGAAGAAAAGGAAAACATGGATTCGCAGAAATTATTATTGAAAAATTTGATGTTAATGATTCAAAAAGGAATGAAGAAGAAAATGGGAATAAAACAGTGGAAATATTAAATTTGAAACTTTTTAGTCAAAATAATGATTCCAAAGGTGATACTCAAGAAAATTCTAAAATTGAGGAGGAAATTATCATTTTAATCAAGAACGAAACCGAAAATGAAACTTTATTTGAATCTACATCAAATATATTAACAGATAATTTCAATAAAGAAATAATTCTTGAATCAACAACCACAAAGCTTGAAAATGGGAATCAAATAACACCTTTAACTGAGATAATAACTTTAAAACCAATTACAGAAGATGAATGGTTAAAAATAATAAATTCATCACCAAACGAATTGGTTAATAAACCAGACGATGTTTTAGAGTTTTTGGGTTTAGATATAAAAACAGTTTCTCCAATTAAAACGAATATAATCGATATTGATCCTTTCAAAGAATTAACAACCTCTTCAGAAAATAAAAACGCATCAATCTTGACAGAAAAACTCGTTGGAAATGGTAAATTTAATTCTGAAAACATTACTTTCATTGAAAACAACGACAAAATTACAATTACAACAGAAAAAATTGAATCAGAAAAAATTGAATCAAAAAAAATTGAATCAAAAAAAATTGGATCAGAAAAAATTAAATCAGAAAAAATTGAATCAGCTAACATTGTAAGTGTTGAAGATGACTCAAATGAAAACTTACAAGAAGATTTAAAGAAACATTCTCCCAATCTTGATGATTATTTATTGAAATTATGGCCGGATCTAAAACAAAACGAAAAAATGGCTTTAAAAACGTTAACGAAAAATGTTAAATTAGAAACTTTGGCTCATTACGATTTAAAATATCTTTTAAAAAATATCGAGACTGATCAAAAAGGAGACGGGGTAACTGAAACTTACGATCACACGTCTTTAAAATCGAAAGAATTCGATGAAAACGTTGAAATCTGTTTTATGGGGATGATTGGGTATCAATTTATTTTAATCACGGAAAATAACGAATTGGAATCTCCTAAATATCTCGATCAATTTAACAAGATTTGTGTTAACTCGTACGAACCTATTTTAATAATACAACAAGAATCGAGTTATTTAGAACTAAAATTTAAAATATTACATGATGTAATTACATTACAAAGCATTCACGTTAACGTTAACGGAAAAGATGAAATTGATAACATTTTTAAGGAAAATTTAAATGAATTTAATGCCTTGATTGGTGGAAATATTAAAATTGATGAATTAAAATTGGGCGATTTTAATAAAAATGAAGAAGGATTAAGTTTGGTTTTGTTTGATGTTGATTTAACGACGGAAATGTATTTAAACGGGCGATTAATGGGTAAGTTAAAAAAAGTGTGTAAAAGAAGTTGCCTAACTTAATTTATTTTCTAGCCGATAATTTAGATGATGAAGAAGAAGGAACAACAACGTTAATCATTTCAGCTTCCGTCGGAGTTTTTAGCGTCTCATTTTTAGTTATTATCGTTTTAATTTACCAATTTTGCTTGAAAAATAAATCCAGGAAAATGATTTATATTTTGACACATCGGTAATGATGCATTTCCAAAAATATTTTTGCTCAATCTTTCTTTTAGGAACCAAAGAAAATCATTTTTAACTTATGTAAATATACAATAATTAAGTTTTAAGCACAATTTTTTCTCACATTTTAAGTAGATTTTAATAATGTTTGCATTGTATACGTATTTTTCTTATTTCTTAGTTTTGCTAAAATCGTTGCGATTTAAAAGAGATTAAATTTCTTTTCGAAATACTTTGTAAATACTCATTTATTTAGTTTTTAATTAAATTTTAAGTATATTAAATATCCTTTTTTAAGTTAATTTGTGATGTTTTTTATTTTAAAATCGGCAAACACATCTTGTTAATTACGTTCTATTGACATTCATCAATCTTTATTATTGGTCTTGATCTTTTAATTGCTTTTCCTTCTCTAAGATGTCCTTAATTAGCAATCATGAGTTATAGTTACTGTTATACTTTCTAGTATAGTTTCTCTTATAATTCTAATTCCCAATGAAGCAGCTAAATACTAAAGATAATTTAATTAGAAGAAATTTAACCAATTAATTGTATTACCCCAAAATTAACTTATAAGTTGATTGATTGACATTTAGTTAGGTTTTGGAGTTCGAATTCCTCGTTTATATCATTTCCAGCTACAGAGTTTCCACTGACTCTTGTTGTATTGTATACTTTCTTGTTTCTTTGGCTCCCTGCTCTTAAAACTTTTTGTCCTGTAGATTTTATTTCTTACAATATTTACAAATATAAAATACGACAATTCTGAAAACAACAAACAAACACAAGTAGAAATGATTTTACGTGGTGACCAGACTTTTATGATACTATTATCAAGTAGAGCAGATTTAACATATTCAAACAACATGAAGTATATCTCAAATGAGCCGGTAGTTAGCAATGATACCAGGTTAATTGGTAAATTGTTACAAGTTTTGTTATAAAAGTTTTTCTGTATTGTGAAAAATTCTGTACATTGATGCATCTGGGAGCAAAAACGTTGGATGGCATTGTGTTAAGGGTATAATTTGCTACAACTTTTGTTGTAAAAGCTTTTCTATATCATGCATCTATACATTTTTGAAAAATTCTCTACATTGATGCATCTGGGAGCAAAAAGTTACAGAACATTGTGTTAAGGGTACAATTTGCTGCAATTACCTTATAATTGGTATATGTTTCTTAAATAAACCTGCAAATAGTTTCTGTCGTTGATTAGAGTATCTTGGATAGGCGAAAAAGATATGGTCTAGAGTCTAGATCACCCTCTTCGCCGCATTTGCATTATGGGGTATCTTTAATTCTAATTTTAAACAAATAGGTGGGGCATAGCACATGTCCTATTCTCAGTCTAGTAATAACAGTGTAGATACAAAGGTAACTTTTTTGAAAAATGGAAGTTTTTGTAACGTAGGTTGGTACTAATTTTATTTGATTTGTGTCATCAATATCTTGCCGATTGCAAAGGATTTATAAGGATTGCTTATTAAGGTTTGGGTTCTTAATACGCTCGAGTGTGCTTCGGTAATCTGTTATAATTATCACTTAAGTAGGGGATTTCTATTTCCAAAGATTGAGCAATTGCTCTTAAGATGGCGTAAGTAAGCCTCCGCAGAAAAAATAGTTAATTGATCTGGCAAGCGGTAGTATTCTTCAACCTCTAATGAAGGGACACAAATCCCGCATGAATTTCCTTACCTACTACACTAATCATTCCACTGTTTGATCTTAAGCATTTATATGATCCGGGGACAAATCTTATCATTCTGACGCTTTTTGGGCATGTCATACATTTGTTTTCTGTATAAATATATCATACATATTCAACTTATAATTTATAAAACACCACAAATGATATTAATTGATAACATAACCTTAAACGACATTTTGACGTTTAACGTCAAAATTTGTATGACGTATTATTAATCAAATATAATCAAAATTCAGAATACGAATTAAATGATATTGTATTTTTAAACTTTTTATTAGTGGATATATTTTGTCGTTACATGATCAATTAGATTCAATATTAAAAATTTACAAATTAATTCCGCGGAATTATTAAATTAGAAATTCGGATATTTTTAGTCAATAAATCAACAAGGTTAAACAAGTTCAATAAATTTAAACATTTTCGTTCATTAATTAATTAATAAACTATGAGCATACTAATTTACTAATGGTCTAATTTTTGGTATGTTTGTTAAATTTTGTTATGTATTACATACAAAAAGATTTTGATGAAGAGGTTGATATGTAAATTTTGTTAACATGCAGCTGAATTTTAAGGAATCTAACCACGTGTTCAGGCAGTATTAACTAATTTTACTAATCGTTTCTAAAAAGGTATGCGGGTGTCTGCCACGTGCCTATCAAAAACGTTTTTATTCAATTGGCGTCATCATATCAACACCTGGATGATACATCATAGGCAATAATGCTTTCCAACAGAGCGCATCATTCACCTGGATGTCATTCATACCTTCTATTTACTGCAAAATGATAAATTATACCTTTTACTTTATAAGCATAAATACAACTTTTATTTTTTACTATGCAAACATAAATATAATGATTTGTAATTGTAAAATTGTAAAGATTTTTTTAAAATTTTTACAATACTAGTTTAATGATTTAGTTTTATCTCTTTTAAGTTAATTTATGTGAGAATTTTTAAAATCCGGTGCGTTATGGTGCATGATCCTAACCGTCTTTCTCGACGAAGCGTAACGAGCATTCGTACCTTACCGTCAATGCCCCACTTCCGGTCACCAAAAACGCCCCCATTCTATGTCCTATCCCAACGGATACAAATTTTTTATTCCTTTTTAAAATCTTTATTATAAATAAACACAAAATTATTGATGTCTTTTATTTTATGCAACCACGATAACAAATTTGGTTGCCTATGTTAAGGCGAAAAAGTACAATTTTTATATAAATAAATAAATAGAATTTAAAATAAACATTACTAGAAACGTTCTCTCGCAATAAATTTTATTGATGTCGTTAAGATAAAATCAATTTGAGAATGCAATTAATATTAATGCATTTACGGATAGTCGGAGAACGTGTGAAATTAGTTCGGGGGTGGTTCCCTGCCCTTTATTCCCGCTATATATCGTGGTATATTGCAAAGTTTCACTTCACTCCCCCAAAAATAACGTAAACGATATAAACCTAACGGGCGAGACGTAATTGTACTTCCGTTCGGTGCTCGTTCAATCAAAATTAATCGATTTCGGAATTTCAACGTATTTTTCACCACCTTTATAAAGAGCACCAAAAGAAAGAAATATTAATGAACTCTACATTTATTTTTTGATTTTTATTATCCAATAAGAATAAATTAACGATATCGTTTAACAATAAACGTTTATTCTTGTTATCTTGTATAAACATTGTGCAGAATGTTTACTTTTGATTAGAACGGACAAAAGCGAGTATGGTTTTACAATTTTAAAACAAGCATTACTAAATTATTCAAGTTTTTTAAGCGATAATTAATTACTTGGGATTAAAAAACAAAAGGAATGATAAATAATTGTAGAAATAACATTTATCTTGTATTGGGAACAAGATTTGAAACCACATAGAACTCTAATTACCTTTCTCTGGTTATTGAAGAAACGGTTAAAAATAAGCAATCTCAGGTATTTCGAGAGATGTTTCGAGTGTGTATTACAATGTCCCCTCTGTAACTATGCGATAAGATATTTACAAGATATTTCCTTGAATAACTTACTGGCTAACCTTGTGGTTCTTTTGCTATTGTGAGATATTTGCATGACTACGATTACATAATAAACATCTTGTATGGAGAAATCTAATGGTTATTAAATAACTGAATCACTTGAGGTAGTTATGTTTATATTATTGTCAACGTATGAGTATAGCTCTTTTTAAGATCATCACAATGAATTATATGAGTCTATGTTTGCATTTTCTTCCTTTTCGTTATTCCTGGAGAATTGAGACATTACATGCTTTCTTGTCAATGTGGAGCGCATTGGTTTTGATGGAAAAATTATAGAGCAGAAAATTTCCTGTGGATTCTATATGGTCTCACAGTTTTTCCTGTATCATATAGGGAATTTATGATGTCGTAAACATTTACATATGGCAGTTTTTGTGGGAAAAATGCTTATGCAACCATGCGATCTACTAAAGTTGTACACCACTGTATAGAGGGGGAAATTTCCTATTGATTCTATATGGTTGCGCAGTTTTGTCAGTATCATATAAGACAGTTATGACGCTCTATATATTGACATACGGTAATTATACGCGGTTTTTGCAGTTTTTGGGGGGAAAATCCTTGTGCAACCTTGCGATCTATTAAAGTTGTATACCACTGTATAGAGCGGAAAATTTTCTATTGGTTCTATATGATCTCACAGTTTTGCCGGTATCATATAAGAAAGTTATGACGCTTTAAATATTCACATACGGTTATTATACGCGCTTTTTGCAGTTTTTTGGGGGACAGTCCTTGTGCAACTATGTGATCTATTAAAGTTGTATACCACTGTATAGAGCGGAAAATTTCCTATTGATTCTTTATGGTTACGCAGTTTTGTCAGTATCATATAAGAAAGTTATGACGCTCTATATATTGACATACGGTAATTATACGCGATTTTTGCAGTTTTTGGGGGGAAAATCCTTGTGCAACCATGCGATCTATTAAAGTTGTATACCACTGTATAGAGCGGAAAATTTTCTATTGGTTCTATATGATCTCACAGTTTTGCCGGTATCATACAAGAAAGTTATGACGCTCTAAATATTGACATACGGTAATTATACGCGCTTTTTGCAGTTTTTTGGGGGACAGTCCTTGTGCAACTGATCTATTAAAGTTGTATACCACTGTATAGAGCGGAAAATTTTCTATTGGTTCTATATGATCTCACAGTTTTGCCGGTATCATACAAGAAAGTTATGACGCTCTAAATATTGACATACGGTAATTATACGCGCTTTTTGCAGTTTTTTGGGGGACAGTCCTTGTGCAACCATGTGATCTATTAATGTTGTATACCACTGTATAGAGCGGAAAATTTCCTATTGATTCTATATGATTATACAGTTTTGTCAGTATCATATAAGAAAGTTATGACGTTCTATATATTGACATACGGTAATTATAGGCGGTTTTTGCAGTTTTTGGAGGAAAATGGTTATGCAACCATGCGATCTACTAAAGTTGTATACCACTGTATAGAACGGAAAATTTCCTATTGATTCCATATGGTTACGCAGTTGTGTCAGTATCATATAAGAAAGTTATGACGCTCTATATATTGACATACGGTAATTATACGCGGTTTTTGCAGTTTTTGGGGGGGGAAATCCTTGTGCAACCATGCGATCTATTAAAGTTGTATACCACTGTATAGAGCGGCAAATTTCCTGTTGATTTTATATGGTTACGCAGTTTTGTCAGTATCATATAAGAAAGTTATGACGCTCTATATATTGACATACGGTAATTATACGCGGTTTTTGCAGTTTTTGAGTTGAAAATCCTTGTGCAACCATGTGATCTACTAAAGTTGTATACCACTGTATAGAGCGGCAAATTTCCTATTGATTCTATATGATTACACAGTTTTGTCAGTATCATATAAGAAAGTTATGACGCTGCGAATATTAACATACGGTAATTATACGCGATTTTTACAGTTTTTGGGGGGAAAATCCTTGTGCAACCATGAGATCTACTAAAGTTGTATACCACTGTATAGAGCGGAAAATTTCCTATTGATTCTTTATGATTACACAGTTTTGTCAGTATCATATAAGAAAGTTATGACGCTGTGAATATTGACATACGGTAATTACACGCGGTTTTTGCAGTTTTTAGGTGAAAATGCTTATGCAATGATGCGATCTACTAAAGTTGTATACCACTGTATAGAGCGGCAAATTTTCTATAGATTTTATATGGACACCGAGTTTTGTCCGTATCATATAAGAAAGTTATGACGCCGTAAACATTTATATACAGTAATTATACGCAGTTTTTGCAGTCTTTGGGGAAAAGTCCTTGTGCAACCATACGATCTACTAAAGTTATATATCACTACATACAGTGTGTTAATTAATTATCGTACGCTACGTCATCATTGCAAGTATGCAACCAATATCACAGTATTGGTATTGCAATAAGCAAATCGCATATTATAAAATAAATACTGTGATTTTGGTTGTATACATGCAATGATGATGTCGGGTATGATAATTAATTAACACACTGTAGAGCAGAACATTTCTTATAGATTCTATGTGGTCTCACAGTTTTGCCTGTAACAATATAAGAAAGTTATGACGCTCTAAATATTGACATATAGTAATTATACGCGGTTTTTGCAGTTTTTGGAGAAACAATGCTTGTGCAACATGTTATCAAGTAAACTGCATAAACCATAAAATTGCCTATAGATTCTATATGGTCTCGGAGTTTCGTCCGTATCATATAGGATATTATACTAAAAGTGATTTTATGCTAAGTAGGACTGTTTTTACAAAAGAAATAGTTTTCAAATCTCTTATTCGATTTTTGTTATGTACCTATAGAAAGAGCAGAAAATTTCCTAATTACTTTAGTTTTTTGTTCCTATCAAACAAAAAAGTTGTATTGAAAAAGCCGATTCTGTATGTAGGGTTGTTTATTAGCCGTATTTGTTAGCTAGCGCCAAATGATATTGACCGGACAAAACCGCGATTTTGATAGCTCAGAGTGTGTTCTTTTCATATTGATATAAAGCTTTTTTTTTAATTCGCCTCCATAACGGGTTCACATGAGCTTGAGGTTCTTTTTATTACAGAATATGACAATTTTATTGGATTTAAAATACTAAAGAAGTAAACTGTTTATTAAAAAATAAATCAATTGTAAATAGATTTGGTTGTTTTGATTAGTTAATAAAAAACATCAATAAAAATATCTTAACAACATTTGTATGTTATAAAACACCGTAAACAACAAAAAATCTAATTTATCTAAGTACATTTTAACGTTCACGATACCTTTTTAACTCAACTTTTTTCATTATTTTAGAAGAAAAGCAAATTAAATAACAATTTAACAAAACAATTATCTATTCTCAAAAAAAAGCCAAGTTTTTTGGCCCCATTCATTCATTTCATTGGTTCCTTAACGGCAGCAAACGGCGTTGGTGGTGGGGCGCCCATAAATACACTAACTTGCCATCAACGTGCTCAGAGCGTTCTTATTTTCGTGGCGTTGACGAACACCAAGTAAAAGTTTCGTCAAAAAAAAATTACGAAGTGAAAATATCGAATTTTAATAAAAATAATTAAAGTTTCAAGTTAATCATGTCGTTGGTCCAAATGAATTTAAACGTGATTCTTTGCCAAAGAAGACTCCTGCCCGTCGGAGATCTTGAAAAAGATAACGCAGAAAATGTTTGTAAAAACGAAGAGAAAGCTAAAGAAGTTAAAAAGTGTTTGTTCGGCCCTTCGAATCCCGAAGAAACGAAACGGATGCTGGATGAGCAATTCGAGTGCGATCGGAAACGATTATTAGATAGATACGATGTGGATATTTTAGAATTGGAAAAGAATTTTGAAAAAATGAAAGAAAATGGAAAGGTGAAAGTGAATAAGAAAAGGAGGTCTTTGGATAACGTGTTGAAACCTTACAATAAACAAGCTAGATTAACCGGTAAGTTATAAAATTAATTTTTATCATTATTATTCCATCTTGTAACAACACAACAAAACGGTATTATCATTCATGCTTGGGAATATTAAAATATAAAAAGGAAGTGATTGAATTTCGGTTCGTTTTGAGAAGAAACGGTACCGAGATTCTTCGTTTGCATACGAAAGTGGTAAAGCACGACTTTTACATACAAAAATGTTACACTTAAATATCTTTGGAATTCTAGTTCAGAAAAAGAAGAAATATTAAATTTTTATTCAATATCTATTTGAAATTTATTTTCACAATTATTTGCAACTTCGACAACCTTGGGCTCATTCTTTTCACAAGATAAAGCGATTAAATACTGTCACTAACGCTTAATTAGAGCATATTTCCCGGGTGGTCATTAAAGTAGCTCTGGTTCTTAATTATTATAAGCTATAATTAGTAGCTGTTGTGTCATTTTTAAAACGATCAAATTAACGTTTTTACTTTTATTTCTTTTGCAGATATATTTCAAGTAAGGAAAAGATGCCAATCCATTTTGAAAAGTAAAGAAGAGAAAACAGAAGTTTAATCCACCAAAACGAAAGAGTGATGTACATAAAGAAGTTAATTATCTTTGTAAATACTAATTAATTCCCTATTTTATAAAGGGCGTTGCAATGAGACATCTATATTTATTAAGTAATTTATTTTTTGTCATTACGATGATAATTATTTTTTTTTATAGAATTTCTAAGCGACTTTCTAGTCTTTTGATAACTAATATTATTTTTTCAATAAACTATATGAATCTAAAAATTTGTTGTGTGATATCATTTTTCCCCACTTCACTTTTTTTTTCGCTTAGACTAAACAGGAACGTTAAACTTCGTCAAGTGAAGACGTGTTTATTAAGCAACTCGTCATGATAGGTGATGACACAATTTAAAACTCGTTTAAATTCAACACTCAACTGGAACAAACAAACAGTTATGAATAAACTAAATAAATTATTAACTAAAAATATTTATTTTGTTATGAAACGCATATTGAGTCACCTATAATATTTATAGGTTGAGTTTATTTATTACTTTTCCAAGTTCAACTTCTTATCAATTCTCAAGGTTAGTTATTTTCATCCAACTTTAAAAATCTCGCTTCGGTTTTGAGAAAATAATTGTCGAATTTCCATTTCTACAATGTTATTGTTAATCATTAAAGCTATCTCGGTTTAATTAGACCAACCTATACAATATGGTGCAACCTCGGCTGAATCAAGCTAAATTTTTCCTTTACACCATAAATTACTGAATCGAATTACAACAAATGCTCGAATAATAAGGCAAATGCTTCTACTAATTGTAAATTTAATCGGGTTTCCGTTCTGAGTTGGGTTGGGTTGGGCTGGAAGAAAGTCTGCTGTGAACTTGAGGATGACGTATGGGGAGACTCTTACAAAATAACCCTAAAAGGACTAAAAACATGCTGAGAGTGATACTTAAGGACCATGAGCTACAAAATTTGATTAAAGAGCTATTTTCAGAAGCGAACAGGGTTACGTGGTACAGGCAAGAACGGAGGGAATGTCAAAAAATTAGAGAGGTGACAAAGAGGAACTGATACAGCTCGCAAAAAGCCTAAGAAATAGAAAGGCTCCGGGACAAGATTGAATAACACCGGAAATAGTGTTATATAAATAAATACGACACACGTGTGGACACAAAAAATCATGTACTATCGAGGCAAGGTGCTTTGTAAAATGTCAGGAAAATGTATTATGAGTCTTTATAACTCTTGATGCAAAAAATGCTTTTTTCTCTGCACCATGAGAGCAGATAGTGAACTGCATAGTAATAAGGGAATATGAAGCGAACAACGACAGCTTCCAAATGAGAAGAGTTCTAGTTTTGAGCCTCCTGCTCTGGAACATCTTCTTTGACCAAATCCTAGGGGGAACGCTGATGAAAGCTATAAAGTTAGTGGCGAACATGAACGGCTTGGCTATCGTTATAACCGGCTGGAAGAAAGATAGTATTGCAAATTTGATCACTTAAATACATCGGCGTGATGTTTGGAAAGAACCTGAAGTGGTAGGCTCACATAGAAGAGTAAATAGATTAAGAGTAAATTGTGAATAACGAGATGCTTGAACACAGAAGAGGAACATAATACAGTAAATCTACAGATACTTCTGCAAGAGTGGAGAAATAGATGGAGCGGAGACACCGGCAAGGCGAGATGAACGAAACGGATCCTGCCAAACATTATACCATGGATGTTATAAACGTTGTAGGGCTCACCTCTGGATACACAAAAGAGCTAAAAGCGATAGATGACCCTACTGCGTATTATACACTTTTGTATAACGGTTCCTGCAATAACGGTTTTGTTTTTATTAAGAAAAATCATCCAATTTTGACATATTGGGGATTTATGTTATATCACTAGAAACTGGTGATAGATAAATATGAAATAAGTATGGATTATGATTTCTTGATGCTTTAGGAATATTTTTTATTCATAACATCTTTCTCCATCAGTTTTAGTATTTAGATTATAATAGATTTTATTAAGAAAAATCGTTCATTTCTGACATTTTGGGAATTTATGTTATATCACTAGAAACTGGTGATAGATAAATATGAAATAATTATGGATTATGATTTCTTAATGCATTAGGAATATTTTTTATTCATAACGTCTTTCTCCATCAGTTTTAGTATTTACGTCATAGTTAATTTAATTAAGAAAAAACATTCATTTTTGACATTTTGTGATTTATGCTATATCACTAGAAACTGGTGATAGATAAATATGAAACAATTACAGATTATGATTTCTTGATACTTTCGGAATATTTTTTATTTATAACGTCTTTCTCTATCAGTTTTAGTACTTAAGTTATAGGTAATTGATTTTATTAAGAAAAATCATCCTATTTTGACATATTGGGGATTTATGTTATATCACTAGAAACTGGTGATAGGTAAATATGAAATAATTATGGATTATGATTTGTTGATGGATTAGGAATATTTTTTATTCATAACGTCTTTCTCCATCATCTGTTTTAGTACTTAGGTTGTAAGTAATTGATTTTATTAAGAAAAATCATCCAGTTTTGACATATTGGGGATTTATGTTACATCACTAGAAACTGGTGATAGATAAATATGAAATAAGTATGGATTATGATTCCTTGATGGATTAGGAATATTTTTTATTCATAACGTCTTTCTCCATCAGTTTTAGTATTTATGTTGTAGTTAATTGTATTAAGAAAAAACATTCATTTTTGACATTTTGTGATTTATGCTATATCACTAGAAACTGGTGATAGATAAATATGAAATATGTATGGATTATGCTTTCTTGATGCTTTAGACATATTTTTTATTCATAACGTCTTTCTCCATCACTTTTAGTATTTAGATTATAATAGATTTTATTAAGAAAAATCATCCAAATTTCACATTTTGGGAATTTATATTATATCACTAGAAACTGGTGATAAATAAATATGAAATAAGTATGGATTATGATTTATTGATCCTTTAGGAATATTTTTTATTCATAACGTCTTTCTCCATCATTTTTAGTACTTAGGTTATAATTGATTTTATTAAGAAAAATCATCCTATTTTAACATATTGGGGATTTATGCTATGTCACTAGGATGATACAGAGAAACTGTTGTAACAGGTATTTGGAACTATGTAGTTTTTAGGAACTAAAACATATTGTACCTGTGCCTCAAAAATACTAGTTTATAACATCTCTAGCTGTAAGTGACCTCGTTTTTTCAGCTTTGTACAGAGGATTTCATCTTTCACCTGATTGTGGTGTAATTGCATGATTTCGTGTGATTAAGCCGAGGCGCTACAATAAAGACTAGTCAACATATTGTAGCGTCTCGGACACAAGCAACCTCGGTTTAATCATAGGTCGCTTGCGGGTTTGCATCATTCTGACTAGTTTTTAGTTGGTATGGTTGATCTAGCGCCTCGGGTGCAAACGACTAAAACGTAATTAATTAAAGACATAGATTTTCTGTCCTAGCCGAGTTCATTTGAGGTCAAGAAGATGTATTTGGAGATTTGAAGTTTCATTATGTTGATCTCTATGTCCAGCAAATTTACTTGAATTCCTCCCTCATTAGGCTTAAAATATTAAATTAACAACGGAAACATTTTTACAACATCGTGATTACTGGCATCTCTTGCTGCATTTAGCTATCTAACCTCAGTTGAATCATTTAAAATTGTTTAAAGAGTGTAAAGATTAAAAGATTGAAATTTTAGAGACTTTTGATTAGTAGAGATCATCCCAGCATGAAAATCTAATCAACTACTTGCAAAAACTAAGTAATACGATTGTAACCTTAAGTGTTGCAGAAAAGATAACCACAATGTTCACTGTGCTAGTGTTAATTACAAAAAGAAGGATGATATTTCTTGTGAGTTCAAAATAAGTTAATCCAGTCCTGGTTATAATCGCACCGACAATTTATCTTTAACAGTTAATTGTTTTAATTAACTCAATTTAACCGACAATTAAAAACCGCTCCTCTCCTTCATTTAATGATTAATCTATTAACAGAATTAGAAATAAATTAATCGTTTTCATTAAATTTATCTTTTTCTTTTGTCCCTTCAACCAAACCATCTGTTTCGTTGATTAAATTTCATACATTTTTCGGTCTATCACCGTGCAACTTCCAATGATGACCATATGTCGCGTTTTTGGTCATTCGATAGTATTGGATTTCGTCGAAAGAAAAATGATCCCTCTTTATTTTTTATGACATCTGTTTAACGTAGATAAATTTTATATCGATTTATTAAAAATTATTGAGGTTAAAAAGGTGCTTGTATTTTTTTGAAGGGAAAAAAATAAGTAATGATGATACATCTTGTGGATGGTCTTAAAACTGAAGATGAGTAACAGGTAAAACTTGCGGTCTTTTTTCTCTGGACCGACGGCCGGAGGTCGTCAGCTGTTCGTAAGTTTTGGCGCGAAACGCCAACAAGGACTAAAACGAGCACCTGTCTCCCCGCGCAGGTTGGAATATGGATCCTTTAGGTCCTCCACACAAAGGAGAAGAAGTAGGGAACCTTTTTCTTACCCCAACTTAACCGACCAACCTGTGAGTCATACTAAAAGAACCGCTTTCGAACCGATGAATCATTATTTAATCGTTCAATCTTGAAATTCTTTTTGAAATTTTTCACAAGTTTCAAGATATATTTCAATGTTTTTGAATAAGCTATGTTATCGTACATTAACTTGACCATAATTCTTAAAATAAACTTTAATTCCAAAAATTATTAAAAAAAAACGTAATTAATAAAGATTGTTTATTGAAACTAAAAAAACATATTTAATAACCAATTAAATTGCCGTTATGTCTAATTTTAGTAATTAACAAAATTCTAAGTGAAAATTGTCAACAAAAATTGCAACTTTGTTCATAAAAAGATATAAAAATTCAAGAAATGGTGATATGATGACTTTCCTTGTTAATGTTAGTTATAACTAAAAAATTAAAAGCGATGGAGAAAAATGTGTTAGGAATAAATTGTTTGTTATGAACTCAAAAGATATAATTCATAACTAAACTATATAAATTGATGATTTTTATTGTTAAAGTCAATCATAAGTCAAAAACTAAAAGGGATGGAGAAAAATGTGTTGGGTATAAATTGTTTGTTATGAACCCAAAAGACATAATTCATAATTAGATTTAGTTAAAGTATGACCATATTGTAGTTAGAAAGTGGAAATTCCCAAAGTATCAATATTGATGATTTTTGTTGTTAAAGTTAATGATAACTCAAAAACTAATAGCGATGGAGATAAATATGTTGGACATAAATTGTTTATAATGAATCAAAAATACATAATCCATAATAATATTCAACTCAGTTATAACCATTTGTTAGTTAGAAAATCAAAATCTCAAAAAATATAGTTATTGATTTTTGTTACTAAAATCGATCATTGTTTAAAAACTAAGGCTGAGGAAAAGTATATTGTAGATGTAAACTGTTCTTAACAACAAAATATTGCAAAATCCATAATCAGATTTATGTTAGTTATAATAATATTTTGGTTAAAAACTGGAAAATGTCAAAACGTCGAAATGATTATTGTCGTAATAAATCAATTATAACTTAAAAACTAAAAGGGATGGAAAAAAATGTTTTAGGAATAAATTGTTTGTTATGAACCTAAGAGACATAATACATAACTATATTCAGTTAAAGTATTACCATATTGTAGTTAGAAAGTGAAAATACCCAAAGTATCAATATTGATGATTTTCGTTGTTAATTCAATCATATCTCAAAAACTAAAAGGGATGTAGAATAATGTTTCGAGTATAAATTGTTTGTTATGAACCCAAAAGACATAATTCTTAACTAGATTTAGTTAAAGTATTACTATATTGTAGTTAGAAAGTGAAAATACCCAAAGTATCAATATTGATGATTTTCGTTGTTAAAATCGATGATAACTCAAAATCTAAAAGCGATGGAGATAAATATGTTGGACATAAATTGTTTATAAAGAGTCAAAAATACATAATCCATAATAATATTCAACTCAGTTATAACTCAGTTAGTTAGAAAATCAAAATCTTAAAAAATATCAAAATCATTAATTTTCGTTACTAAAATCGATCATTGTTTAAAAACTAAGACCGAGGAAAAGTATATTATAGATGTAAACTGTTCTTAACAACAAAATATTGCAATATCCATAATCAGATTTATGTTAGTTATAATAATATTTTGGTTAAAAACTGGAAAATGTCAAAACGTCGAAATGATTATTGTCGTAATAAATCAATTATAACTTAAAAACTAAAAGGGATGGAAAAAAATGTTTTAGGAATAAATTGTTTGTTATGAACCTAAGAGACATAATACATAACTAGATTTAGTTAAAGTATTACCATATTGTAGTTAGAAAGTGAAAATACCCAAAGTATCAATATTGATGATTTTCGTTGTTAATTCAATCATATAATCCATATAATATTCAACTCAGTTATAACTCAGTTAGTTAGAAAATCAAAATCTTAAAAAATATCAAAATCATTAATTTTCGTTACTGAAATCGATCATTGTTTAAAAACTAAGACTGAGTAAAAGTGTATTATAGATGTAAACTGTTCGTAATAACAAAATAATACAAAATCCATAATCAGATTTAAGTTAGTTATAACAATATTTTGGTTAAAAACTGGAAAATCTCAAAACGTCAAAATGATTATTGTCGTAATAAGTGAATTATAACTTAAAAACTAAAAGGGATGGAAAAAAATGTTTTAGGAATAAATTGTTTGTTATCAACCTAAAAGACATAATTCATAACTAGATTTAGTTAAAGTATTACCATATTGTGGTTAGAAAGTGAAAATACCCAAAGTATCAATATTGATGATTTTCGCTGTTAAAGTCAATGATAACTCAAAACCTAAAAGCGATGGAGATAAATATGTTGGACATAAATTGTTTATAATGAATCAAAAATACATAATCCATAATAATATTCAACTCAGTTATAACCATTTATTAGTTAGTAAATCAAAATCTCAAAAAATATCAAAGTTATTGATTTTCGTTACTAAAATCGATCATTGCTTAAAAACTAAGACTGACAATGAGTAAAAGTGTATTATAGATGTAAACTGTTCTTAATAACAAAATAATGCAAAATCCATAATCAGATTTAAGTTAGGTATAACAATATTTTGGTTAAAAACTGGAAAATCTCAAAACGTCAAAATGATTATTGTCGTAATAAGTCAATTATAATTCAAAAACTAAACGGGATGGAGAAAAATGTTTTAGGAATAAATTGTTTGTTATGAACCTAAGAGACATAATACATAACTATATTCAGTTAAAGTATGACCATATTGTAGTTAGACAGTGGAAATACCTAATATTGATGATTTTCGTTGTGTAAGTCAATGATAACTCAAAAACTAAAAGCGATGGAGATAAATCTGTTGGACATAAATTGTTTATAATGAGTCAAAAATATATAATCCATAATAGTACTCCAGTCAGTTATAACCATTTGTTAGTTAGGAAATCAAAATCTCAAAAAATACCAAAACTATCGATTTTCGTTACTAAAATCGATCATTGATTAAAAACTAAGACTGAGGAAAAGTATATTATAGATGTAAACTGTTCTTAATAACAAAATAATGCCAAATTCATAATCAGATTTAACTTACAATTAGTTATAATATTATTTTGGTTAAAAAGTGGAAATTCCCAAAACATCAAAATACCATTAAATTTCAAACTCAATCTAACTTAATTTGAGTATCTATTATGAGAGGACAATTACTCAAAAGAAAATTGATATGCATTCAAACAAGAAATTTTATCCACATTGTAACCACAAATTTAATCTTTAGATAAAACCGACAAAGATCTGCTGGTACCATGCTTTTTTCTTTATTATTTTTTACCTCATTGTTTTTGGTTCGTTTTTCTGATTGTTATCAGATCTTAATAGTGGTCTCGTAGACAATAAAAAATACTGATTGTCATCTTAAAATAGCATCTGCTGTCGAAACTGACGGGTTATTTGTTGCGGTTTAAGGGTTGACGCGCTTCTTTGTTACCCTTTTCTCGGTTCATCGAGTATTTGAAAATCCCTCGTACTTATTCATCGGCGTCGATTTGGCAGTAAAACGCTTCAAAGTACGACCAACAGCTGCTGTTTTGCCAGCATCCTGTTGAGATACTTAAAACGAACTTACAATCGGAACAATAAACCGTCGAGTGTAATTTTCTGTAACCCGAAATGGTTCAAAAAAAAAGAAATTTTCATCGAGATTTATTGTGTTATTATAAAAATCACGCAGCGTAATGATACGCTTTGTAGATTTACATCTTTTCCACCTGTTCAAAAAGTTAAAGGACAAAACAACCCTATCGGTCAAGTGGAAAATAAATGTTAAGAAGAACAAAGAATTGTTACGGACCGAATAATGTCATTTTAACAATCGAATCAATCTTCAAGTAAATTCTTGGTTTGTTATGTAAATTAAATTTATGTTAATTGGTTTTAGTCATTGGAAATAATGACCTAAAATAAGTTACGGATCGATGAATTGTTTTTTGTTAGGACTGCTATATGAGGTCGAAGAAAACAAAGTTAATGAAGGAAACGATCTGCACACAAAAGTTCGTTGAAACAGATAAGAATTTTCGCACAGAAACTTTCCTACCGGAAAATAAATGCAGCGCGATTTGAATCCTTGTGGGACAGGAAATGCAATTTTCCTCCCGACCGACAGTTCGTACACCTGTTAAAACAAACGCCTCATGAATATGTATCTTTTTCGGTCATTCACAAGTTGTTTCAAAACTGAAAACATAATCGCATGCAATTGGAACGATTTATCCTTGTTAAAGATAATTGTTGAAGTCGATTTAACAAAAAAGGTCGATTTTTTTGTGTAGTAAGAATCTTCTTCCATAAATAAAGTTTGTGTAAGTAAAGAACAGAACTCAGATGGCTGGAAGTGCACTTTTAAACATCCGGCGTAACCCAACACCTTATCTCGTTGTACTAAGGAAGGAGGGACAGACAGGTGCATCGCCCCGACCATCGTCATCGGACGAGAAAAAAAAACTATGGATGAAACAAGAGGGTCCCCCAAAAAAGAGCGGGCTCAGCATCCATCCCTCCACGTGTCCCTAACGTCTGGAAACAGCCCGTGCCACAAACGAAAGATTTATGATTTTATTCCAAACCCATGTGCACACCAGAGAAAATTTCACTTTTTGCACTATTCTAAATTAACATTTAACATTCATTATCTTTTTTGTTAACATATACATCAATTTCCTATTTAAGACTCTAGTTAAAAACTCATAAAAATCATCTTTTATCGTTCGGATGTAACGGTGTAACCTGATATTGTAACCCAATCGCCTACGCACAGTTTCAAACTTGGGCTGTTTCCTGCTAACAGGGACCCGAAAGCAGGAAATCGACTACGTCTTCCTGTCTTGAAAAATAAAGTAAACACGTCTACGTGTACACACATCCATAATGATTAACGGTGTCGATGGCTTCGAAACGATGAGACATTTTTAGATTTACGAACAAAGAGACCCGACGCAGCGCAACGCAACACTTTTCGACGTGTTTGTGCGTGTCGAAACCTGCGAGATAACCGCGTTCGTGTACATTTGTTAGTCACTCGCGGTTTGAGTAACAAAAACTTTTTTATCGAATCGATTACACGCATTCCGCGCCCAGTACAAAAAGTAATTTTTTATTGTTTCTTCTTTATAAAAATATAAAATAAAATAGGCGCCGTTTTACAGGGGACGAACGACATGTGGTAAGCGTTGCTGTAATAAACCGCGTGTTGTGTACTGTGTGTGGGAAACAACGACGTCCTTCGCAAGGATATAAAATGTTGGTTATGCTGAGAATGGTGAGAAATTAAGAAGCTGAGTTCCCGCCAAAAATCCAATGATCATCTGGCGCAAATTCGGATACACCTCAGAGCGTCGTAGTCGGCGGAGCAGCTGCTGTTAAATTCTTGAGTCGTCCAATCGAATGGAACATCTGTTTCTGGTAGAGGCCGAAAAGGTTACCTTGTGAATTTTTAACCAGGTACGAAGGGTGGTAAAGATTGTAAAGTTAGAAAATGAGATGGTATAAAATTTTTTGTTAAATCACCTTAATTAATAACATTTTTAAAGAATGTTATATGTAGAGGTTCTTTATCAAATTTCAAACATAAAAAATTATAACCTCCATAACTTCCTCCAGGATGTATACAGCTTATATGTATACATTTTAGATAGTGGGTTCATTATTTTACAAAATAGGAAGTCTTTCATTTCAAATAGCTCATCATATAAAAAAAGGTTTTAGCGTTTGTATGATATGTTGCACTAAAAATATATTTAACAAATCTCTTTGCTTCCTTTATTTGTGGTGAAATCAGCTGATTGAGTGAATTTTCTCTTATTTTATTTAATTTAGAATATGATTAATCACACAAAACATAGTTTGTGTGATTAAACTAATCTCTTCCTGTTTTGCTTTTACTTGTAGTAACTTGCCTTCTGACCATGACATTTTTCTGAAATTTTGCTTCAAACTATAGCTTTGTTCGTTGGGACTGCACTACTTACACCAAGCAGTTTAGTGCAGATGTTGTGTGTTCGTTGGGCCATGCACAGTGTAATTTCGTGCAGCCAGTGCAAGTTAGTGCAGATTTTGTTGCACCTTCTTTCGATTAAGTTCAATAAGTGCAGTGTAATTCAGTGTAACTAAAATGGCGGAATATTTGGAAGAGGCAGTAGAAAATCGACAAGATAGTAGATAGATAAATGGACAACACACTATAAATAAGATATTAATTTGTTTCTTTTTTTAGGGCTATTATAAATTATTAGGCAAAGGAAGAATTCCAAATCAACCCGTCATTGTTAATTCCAAATTCTTCTCGAAATCAGCAGAAGATAAAATTAAAGCTGTTGGTGGAGCTTGTCTATTAACAGCTTAAGTTGTAATAAACTCATTAGAAAACGAAAAAATTATTATATAGTTATATTTTTTTTGACATTAACATAACCTCAACATATTATACACTTTTTTTGATAAAAATCTGTTCGTTGCAACCATGGTTTACACACTTTTCTGACTTGCACTCAGTTGACAAGACATTGCACTTACTTACACTTAATTGCACTATGACGTCATATTAGTGCCATGCCCAACGAACAAAGCTTATGACATTTTGTTTCTATTTTAGTTTCTGCCTGTGATATTTTACTTCTATTTATAATATCTTCTTCTGCACACGTTTGTAACATAATTTCTGTTTAATATTTTGCTTCTAACTCAAATATTTCGACTTTGAACACGATTATTTGCTTCAACTTATGACAGTTAACTTTTGCGCTTTCACGTTTGGTATTTTGCTTCGATAATATTCTTTTAAATGCAATAATTTGCTTCTACGCATGATATTTTCTTCTGCATATATTTATGCTATTGTTTCTGCATGAATATTATACTTCAAGTTGTGATATTATGCTTTTGACGACGATATTTTGCTTCTGCCTGTTATAATTTGCTTTTGACTATGATTTTTTTCTGCACATCTTCGGTATGGTATGGTTTCTGTGCATAAAATTTTGAATTTGGTTCTCATAATTTGTTTCTGCCTATGATATTTTACTTCTAGTTGTAATAATATGCTTCTGACCACGGTATTTTCTTCTGTATATGTTTATGATATTGTTTCTACATCTACATTACATTACATAACATAGACTACATACCGGGTAGGCGAACCAACCAATCTACTACCTATTTAATTACCAAGGATCTATTATACCCCGATAGATATCGTTATCAAATTTCACCGTGCAGTCAGTCAATGCTCTTAACGAACACTAATATCTTGCTCGGTGAAAGGTCATTCAGATTCTTTGAGGAGATAAATTAACGGCAGGGCAGTGGCATAAAACATGCTAAACCGTATTTGCTTCCTCCGCGCATAGTCAGCATTCAACATCGTTGGCTAAACCCAACAAGTTGAGGTGTGCTTTTAATCGGCAGTGCCCAATAAAGACACCCATTAGAACTTTTATGCTGCTACGAGCAAGTCCTAAAATATTCCCGGGATTGACAGTGGCGATGTTAATAAACACCTAAGCATGTCTCATTCCAGGAGAACTGGTCCACAGTAGGCCAAGTCTCTCTTCAGCCACAAGTTCAATCCTATGTTTGGCCATAGCAAATGATAGCGCTGCCTTTTCGTGCTAGCTCATCTTCCGCTTCATTGCCAGCAACCCCAGAGTGACCCGGGACCCAGATCAGAGAAACTCTGTTATCACAACTCAGTCACCGTTTTCATGACTTGTAGCGCCTAGAGAGCAGCTTCACTGTCTGAGAAAATTCGTACTGTCATGTTCTTCACCTCTCTCTCAAGAAGGATTTCTACATCTAATAATGTGCTTCTATTTCTGATAATATGCTTTTGACCATGATAATTTACTTCCGCCTATGATAATTTGTTGAGAGTGCGATATTTTTTCGATACACGTTCAGAAAATTGCATCTGCATCTATTTTAAATCTGATTCTCATAATTTAGTTCTTCCTACGATATTTTACTTCTACTACTAATAATTCTTAGAATAATATTTTGCTTCTACTTCTCTTAATTTACTTCTGAAAACGATATTTTCTTCTGCACATGTTTATGGTATTGTTTCTGCATCTAATATTATGTTTAGATCAGATAATATGCTTTTGACTACGATAATTTGCTTCCACTTATAATAATTTGCTTATAAGTGAGATATTTTGTCTGCACACGTTCAGGATGTTGATCTGCATCTATTTTAAATCTGATGATCATAATTTGGTTCTGTCTCTTACTTCTAGTACTAACAATTCTAACAATGATATTTTGCTTCTACTTCTCGTAATTTGCTTCTGACCATGGTAGTTTCTTCTGCACATGTTTGTGATATTGTTTCTGCATCAAATATTATTTTTCTAGTTCTGATAATATGCTTTTGATTACGATAATTTGCTTCCGCTTATGATAACTTGCTTCTGACTGTGACATCTTTTTGCACACGTTCAGGATATTGTATCTGTATCGTTTTTGCATCTGATTCTTATAATTTGGTTCTGCCTACAATATTTTATTTCTAATACTGCCATATTTTGTTTCAACTTTTGATAATTTGCTTATTACCATAATAATTTGCTTTTGATATTGATATTTTCTTCTATACATGTTTATGATATTATTTCTTTCTATTATTTTTAGAATATTTTACTTCTAGTTGTGATAATTTCCTTCTGGCTATGATACCTAGCTTCTGTATATGACAATTTTTTTCTGATTATGCTATTTTATTGCTATTTTGCTGGCAGTGCTATTTAGTTTCTGCTTATGGTATATTGCTTCTTTGTATGATATTTTCATCAGCTAATTTTCATGATATAGTGTCTCCTTCTATTATTCTGCTTCTACTTCTAGTAATTTTATTCTGTCTGCGATAATTTGTTTCTGATTATGACAATTTTTTTCTAACAATTATATTTACATTTAAGATATGATAATATCTTTGCATATATTTAGAATATTGCTTCTGCATCTGATACTTTACTTTTACCTATAATATTATGCTTTTGGCCATGATAATTTGCTTCTCCTAATTATAATAATCTCCTTCCGACGATGATATTCTCTTTTTGCACTTGTTATCTCTTCTACACATACTGATATTATGCTTCCAATTATGATAATATGCTTCTAACAGTGATATTTTTTTTGCACACGTTTAGAATATTGCATCTACCCACGATATTTTAGTTACTGTCTACCACGATCGTTTTCTTTTGACATTAATGTTTTCTATTGCTTCTGCATCTACAATTTGCCGCTAATTGAATTTTGTTCTTAAATATAATATTTTGCTCTACGCATAACATTTTGCTTTTTCTTGTTACAATTAGTATCTATACAAGATATTTTTTCTGCCTTAAAATAATTGCGACTTTTTCATCTGCGTATCATTTTTGCTTTTTACATTTTGCGTTTACTTGTCATAATTTCTTCTGATCATAACATTTTCTTTTTGCGTATTTTGCAAAGAGTCCCATTAACACCGATTTTGTTAGCGTTTGACTTCCTATCGTAAAACTGATTAAAAGAGTTAAGCTTAAGTATGGAAACTTTGGTAAATTTTAAGTTGGGTAGCTCTTTTGCTCAACGAACTATTGCAGAACCACCAGATGAAAGACTTACTTACAATACAAGTAATAATAAAACAATAAATCAACTAAAATGTCCTAGAAGATATTACCTTCCGGGATGTGGATGTTCTTAATTTAAAAAAAACAAACAGGAAGTTTTAATACAAATCTCGTTATCACATAAAATTTTTAAAACTTTGAAAATCTCAAAAAAGACAATAAATCACCTAAATATTTTCGTTCAGGATGTACACACCTTTAAGGGTGCGGATACTTTTGAGTCCATTTTCGAGAGAATAAACAGGATGTCCTTCCTTTAAAGCATCACACCGTATCATTATCTTCGACCAATAAGTAACTCATCAAAAAAAGAATTAAAACATTCACTTTGATTATATTTATGTGATATATGCAAAGTGATTTATTTAAACGACTCTCTACAGTTAAAGAAAATTAATTAACCTTGACAATCTGAGAATTCTTAACCAGGTGCATTCCCATCGTAAGCAAAAATTTCTGCACAACGAGATTTGCTTTCTGCGTACGGAACAAACACCGGAAGCCCATCGCAATTAAGGCCTCTAATAATAACGGCGACGGCGGAACAATGTGGTGGGGCGACTGAAACAGTTCAGTGTATAAACCATTTTGGATCTCATTCAATTGTTCGTTTCGCGTGTTTCCGAACCACTTTTTGTTTAAATTTGAAAAGGATGTTCTGCTCCAACAGACTTTGATGGATAACACCAACGAAACCATGATAATCATTGAGGATGGTAAAAATGTAGGAAGGTAGGAAGGCAGGAAGGTATGTAGATTTTTTTTATAAAACCTTTATACCAACTCGAAGGAATTCACTTTAAAATCGGTTTCCCTTTCACATCCCACCGTATCCGAGACTAAAATAGACCGACAACCATTCCTTCAACTCTACCTAGTTGGAGAGCTCGCCTCTTTGCTTGTAGGCTTGTAGTATTAGGTAGTAGTGGTTGTAAAGTTAAACATCTGCGAACGTGCACGGAAATTGGCTTTAATTAAATAAATTATTTCCCGTAGGTAAGTTTAATCTCTACGTTCTTGTTGTAATAATCGGCGACGTGCGGTCTACTCGAAATGAGTAATAAATTAACAAAACAAACGTTTGAGTACGACTTTGTATTATTATAGTCGCAAAACGGAGTGCGCACGCAATACGATTTTCTAATCAATACGAACCGAGTCCCCAACGTATGTAGTACTGCTGCAAGTGCCTTAGACGAACGGTCAAGTGCAGTTGGTACCGCTATCTCTCAAGATTCCTTTTACTTTAGGTAGGTTATACAAGAAAATTGTATTTAAAACCATAAATATCAACATTTTATTTAAACTAATTAATTTTATTAATTGAAATGATTAATTTCGGAACCAATTGCATTTGCTGTATCTTATCAATACATTTTTCTTATCTTATCAAAAAATTTAACTAATGAACAGTATTTAATCTAAAAACATCGAAATGTGAAGTGTTTTTGATTTTTAGTATCTCAAGATTAAAATCTTTTGGGTACTAAAATTTTATTTTTAAGTTGGTATACTTTGAACATTAAAATTTGACTTAAAAAAATGTGAATTATTTTCAAAATCGAATTTTCAGATAAAAATGCCGGCTCCTAACGAATCGGTCCCACAAAAACCGGCAGTATGCAGAAGACTCTTTCAAAACGACGAAAACGATGAAAATGACGAAATTCCCATTGAATATCTTCCAACGAGGAGTGAAGATGCTAAAGAAAAATGGAATTTTGATTTTGAAAACGATCGGCCTTTAGAGGGCGATTGGGAATGGACCCCAGTCAATAATTCCGAAGGAGCTAGAAATCAAACGAACGGAAATGGAAAAGAAAATGATGTGCAATAATTTTTTATTTATTTATTTATGGATGTTTTTTTTTTCTTTTTAAATTAACCTAGTCTATGAGTGATCAAAAAATCCTATACTAATGATAATTTATTTTTATTAAATCGTACTTATATACGAGTATATTTATTTATATTAACTTATTTATTATTCTCGCTAATCGGAGTAATTATTATTATTATTACACTATGTTATTTTGATTTAATTTATTATAAAACCGTAGATTAATTTCTTTTTATAAAATTAATCTCGAACACGGCTACGAAACCAAATACAAAATTTGTAAATATTGGCATCTTTTTATAATGAGATAATAAAAATTTTTTATATAAACATTTTTTCCTCTCACCTTACATTCCTTATCCGACTCATTGTTTTCGCATTACAATCAGCTATTTTGAAATTTTTAAACCCAACAGGGTATCAATGGAAGTAATTAGACACTTTTGCGATAACATTTTATCAAAGAAAAACAATTTTATAAAGAATTTTATTAAAAAATTTACTTTTAATCAAAGAGAAATTAGGCAACAAATTATACTGTTAATTTGGTTGCCTATACAGTTTTATTTATAATAATTCCAATTTGATTAATTTGATTATTATACATTAACCCTTTGTGTCCCAAGAAGTCAAAAATTTTGAAACTTTGTGACAGAATTAAAACGCTATCAAAATGCACTCAGTAAAGGCCTTTGGAATCAATTTGAGAGTACCGTCAAGCATTAAAATATATTTTAGTGATGTTGCAGTATACAAAAACTTTTATTGCTAATATAAAAATAATATTTTTTTTTTTAAACTAACATTTTCGCATAATCTAACCGTCAAAAAAGATGCTAACTCCAAAATTCCTGGAAGCCGTGTTTATTGAAATTAAGAAATGAAACTTATTTTAAATTGAAGCTTAAAGCATTCTGTTTAACTGGATATATAATAATTGTTGGGTTGGATTGGAAAAATATTGAGAAAAAAAATGTTGAAACAAAACTTACATTTTTGTATAACCTAAAAGTGTTAAAAAAGCTGATAAATTAAAAATTCCTGGAAGCCGTATTTATTGAAATTAAGGAATGAGACTTATTCTGAATTAAAGCTCAAAGCTTTATCTTTAAAATGATGTATAATAATAGTTGGGTTGGATTGGAAAAATATTGAGAAAAAAAATGTTGAAACAAAACTTACATTTTCGTATAACCTAAAAGTGTCAAAAAAGATGCTAATTTAAAAATTCCTGGAAGCCGTGCTTATTGAAATTAAGAAATGAGACTTATTTTAAATTAAAGCTCAATGCTTTCGTTTTAAAATGATCTATAATAATCACACCTAATAACCATTTATCAAGGCGATACCTTTTTGAACAAACAACAAAATTCAGCAACGCCACTTTTCACTAAACTTCTAACCTCACATATGGACTAATAAGTTTAAATATACCTAAAAACCCTGCAGTGCGGATTGCGTCATTTTTTATACAGACTCTTTCTTGTATAGTAGAAAGTACCGACAGCTCTAAATCAGCCGAATAGATGACCAGCGAATAGATAAGTTTAAAATGAGTGTTCAAAACTACCGATACTTTAAAGTACCATCGGGACACAAAGGGTTAAATTATACACTTAATCATTTTTTGATACTTCTTGACAATCTTTAGCACTTTTTAATATATTTAGACACTTTTAGATAATCAGAAACTTCATTGTCATTTCATTACATATGAAACTTGATACTTTTAATCACTTTATAACACTTCTTGACACTTTTTGACAACCAGACACTTCTTTGCTCATTCATTACTTATGATCTTACTTAATATATGTTAACCATACGAACGTATACAACCTTAAGGACTTTTCTGTCTAATTAACTAGACCTAGAACTAAAAACATTCCGATTTAGTCGCACGTCTCTCAAGACAGCTAAACCCGAATGATTCTAGTTCTAGGTCTTGTGTTAGTTCTAGTGATAGTGCTAGTGTTAGTTCTAGTTTTAATTATTATGCAGCGTTAGACCAAGAACTAGAATCATTCGGGTTTAGCCGTTTTAAGAGACATGCGGGTAAACCCAAATTTCTAGATCTAATGTTAGTTCTAGTGACAGTGCAAGTGTAAAACTAGAACTAACACTATACCTAGAACTAGAATCATTCGGGTTTAGCCGTCTTTAGAGACGTGGGGCTAAACCCAAATGATTCTAATTCTAGATATAGTATTAGTTCTACATTGGAACAGTGCAAGTGTAAAACTAGAACTAACACTAAACCTACAACTAGAAAGTATAAACTTGAATGTTTCTAGTTCTAGGTCTAGTATTAGTTGTAGTGTTAGCTGTAGTTTTAGTTGTTATTCAGCGCTAGATTCTTATTGAACTAAAAGTAGATAATTAAAAATCTTTTTTTTAAGGAACGGAAGTTGATGCATAAAAAAGTCAAAACGTTTAAGCAAAAAAAAATCGTGGGATTATTTTAAAGGGTCTATACAAGAATATACCTTGACAAGTGTTTCCTTGACAAGAAAGGAAACAGGGTGCAGTCAAGGGAGGGTGAGAACGTCCCCCGGACCGGACGTCTGCAGTCTTTTTAAGAAGGTGTTTCTCAGCTGGGGTAACGACGCAAAATTGTTCGATTAAAAATAGATGTTGTCGTCGTGGGGCGTCGCGCCATTGTTTTTCGTGGTCCATTGTAGCAGATACTAGGAAAAATGCTACACGACATCCTCGACTCATTATAATTGTTAAAGAAAAGGAACGCGAACACCTGCGCGTATTGGGGGCGTCCTTCTACCTGAGTGGATATAGACAGATCTTGACTAAGAAGAAGGTTTTTAGAAAAATCGCTGGTAGACTGCACGTCTACGAAATTGTTTATCTTTCGTCGTCGGGCACATAAATCTTTTACTCTACTTACGTTAGAAAAAGTTCCCGCCTTTTTTTTCTAAAAGGAATCTGGGTTTTATTTTTCACAATGAAACGAGGCGGAGAGCTTACCTATAAACAGTTCTAAATTTGTCATAATGAATGAAATGAGCTGTGTCAGCAAATTTAAACAAAAATTAAATACTCAATGAAAAATGATTTTGCTGAGTTTTACTAAAATATTAAACATTTTATATTATATAGTAAATATTTTTAAAAAAAACTTGCATGTTAATTAAAATATTTTTACTGTTCCATAACGAGTTGTTTTTTTGTGTTGTTGAAAAGATTTAAAAAAAAGATAAACGTGTTGCGTGTAAAATGAGGGTACAATTGATGTAATTTAAAATTTCAACAATTTATATCCATAAATTTGTAATCATTTTCAACCAATTAAATCATTAACTTGCAATCTAATCTTCCTTGAACTCTAACATTGAAATGTTTATAACAAAAAAAATAACAATTTTTGAATAGACGTAAACATTACGTTTAAGGTCAATGTAAATATAAACGTAAACGATTGTAGGTAATCAAAAGTATTAATAAAGTGAAAAGTAAACTTAATAAACTTGAATTAGTCCAAAAAAATTAGAAAAAAAGTAAACGAATCAGAGCTTCTTGCCGACTAAATTAGTAATAAGTCAAAGTAGTTAAGAAGAGGTGAAAATGTAGAAAAAGATAGCCTCTATAAAGAAGAGGATGTCAGAAAAAGGAAGGAAAAAAAATCTTCGGTAGCAAGTTAAAAAAAGAAATTAGTAAACAAAATAACTTAATATTTCAAAGATGATTTAGATTTTATTTCATTAATAACGTTACATTATGTGTAGTTAACATCTTTGTTGTTAAACAATGTTTTCCATTTTATTACAAAATATTTTATATTCATAGAACATCCTTGCTATGTGAAATTCCATTTCTAAAACAGTTTTTGATACTTTTATCACTTTTTGACACATTTACACACTTTCAGACATGCAGAGACTTCTTTTCCATTTCTATACTTATGAAAGTTGATACTTTTAATCACTTTTTGATACTTCTTAACACTTTATGACACAATTAGACAATCAGAGACTTCTTTACCATTTCATTACTTATGAAATATGATACTTTTACTCATTTTTTGACCCCTTTTGACACTCTTAAGCACTACTTGACATATTCAAATACTTTTAGATAATAAGAGACATCTTTGGCATTTCATTCCTTATGAAACTTGATGCACTTAATCAGTTTTTGACACTTCTTGACACTCTTTAGCACTTTTTGATATATTTAGACACTTTCAGACATGCAGAGACTTCTTTGCCATTTCTAAACTTATGAAAGTTGATACTTTTAATCACTTTTTGACACTTCTTAACACTTTACGACACATTTAGATAATCAGAAACTTCTTTGCCATTTCATTACATATGAAACATAATACTTTTAATCATTTTTTGACACTTCTTGACAATCTTGAGCACTACTTGACATATTCAAATGCTTTTAGACAATAAGAGACATCTTTGGCGTTTCATTACTTATGAAACTTGATGCACTTAATCACTTTTTGACACTTCTTGACACTCTTTAGCACTTTTTGATATATTTAGACACTTTCAGACATGCAGAGACTTCTTTGCCATTTTTATACTTATGAAACATGATACTTTTAATCATTTTTTGACCCTTCTTGACACTCACTTGACAATTTTAAAAACTAAAACGGCTAGATCCAAAAACTTAGTTGAAAAATGATGAGCTCTAAGATACGCAACTTTGCCCCCATTTAACCATTTCTGTATCTCTTATGATTTTTGAGACCCCAATGATGGGGGTCGAATTTGAATTACTCTGTATGTTATAGAAACTCTGACATTATTCGAATTCAGTAACTAACGGAGAATTTGAGCTAATGATGGTTATTGGATGATACTACTTAGCACCAGATAACCTTATATTTTTAGATGAGAAACGTAACGAAACTATTTAGAGACAAAGAGGATCGATTAATCTTCAATATTTATAGGGCTAATTAGAATGGGGTTGGTGGGTTTGCGTGTTGGATGATTTGCAACCGATATCGACAGTCAGATAATTTGTTAGAAGGGGAGATTAAAATTTCATCTTTGAAGAGGCACAGCTCTGAGTTTTAACATTTCAGAAAATTCACTCCTACACTCAGTCATTTTGACAATCACCTCTGCCAAAGGGAACATTTCATACCCATTTACGATTACAACTTCTTATCTAGACTGGTAATCTTTGTAATAAGCGACTTGACACACGTTTCAAAAACGCCTATCTTCTTTGTTCCATAGCCAAATTTGGATTTTGAACTTATTCTGTTTAGTAAGTCATTTTACACATCCCATTTTATTGCATTTTTTCTTATTTTTGTACAGAAACTCGCCAGAAACCATCTTTGGAACCAGCAGTAATCCTAAGTGTTAACTAACTTGGGCAAAATTGTAATCTTCGTTTAAAATTTGATCTTTGAAAGGTTACGAAAGCGAAATTAAACTTTTTAACTTTCTTATTTATCGGGGTTGTTGACACAACTTGTTGACATAACATTACATCAATATTATACCATATAATATCAAGTAGAGTAAAGTAAACATTTGATCATTTCGCATATTTTGCATCTAAATAGACTTTGACATGCGATATAACTTACCTTATAATGGAGTTGATTTTACGATCTTTATTCTATTCGATTTATTTATTAAATAAGTCACAACAAATTACTTATATTGCACTATCTAAACACAACTTCAAACCACAACCAACACCAATAAGGAAGAAACACAACTGCCATTGTCATTTAATATTGTCAAAATTCCTACCTGTCAAGGTCAAATTTTTAGGTATATTATTAATTTTATAAAATTTATGTTGTTTTTCTAATTTCCACATTTTCTTTAAACATTTTCTTTATGACATTTTCTATAACTTTTCAGCTATTTGTGTATAAATATAAATTCAAAAACTTGATAACAATTTAACAGGTATTATAGAAAAAGAACACCATCTATCGTATCGACACCGAACTAATGATCTTAATAAATATTTACTTAGGTATTAATTTTTTTTTAAATTCGATAAGTAAAACAGAAAAATTTTTCTGTTTACGTAAAAAGTACTTTCTCCTTTGCTTTGGATGTGCTCCAATGAAAATGAATTTAATTTTAATTTAATTATAAATAGTTCGTGTAAAGTACAACGGGTTTTGCTGTTAATAATTGTTAAAAAATAGCAAAATAAAAAACAAGACTGATAAAAAATCAAGGTTACTATGTTTACAGAGGGAAACTGATAACATTTTTGTGACATTTTATAAATATTTTATGTCTCTTATTAGTTTTAATGACGAAAACCACATCAACGTAATGAACATTAACATTTTCTTACATGTTTTTATGTTAATTTTAATCAGTAGACAAATAATGCGTTTTCACATCTCATCTTATATTTTAAATAACTGGAATAACAAACATTCATATTCTGTGCATATTTTAGTTTATCGCCCGTGAAAAATACCTCTCTAACATTTTGTGAATACCTTAACCCGTAAGGCTGCAATCATCTTCATGAGAATGAATTCTAAATTAAGTTTTATACAGTGTGTCCATAAAGTAGCGGCACAATACGGCACATTCCAGAATATAAATTCCATACAAGGTAGGTATTTTATAGTCTTTAAAGTAACTTCTACAGCATTTTTTAGACCAAAGATTGCTCTTACACACCTCTTCTGTAGTATGAAGATTCTATCTATACCAACACCACGACCCCAAAAGACAACTCCATATCTTAGCAAGGAATGAACATATGCATAATAGGCATTTAATGCTGCTTCAATGCCAGCTGATCTGGAAATAATCCGAATGGCATATGAAAAATGACTGATCTTACCAGCAAAGAAATCAATATGATTGGTCCAAGACAGTCCAGAATCCATTTTCCAACCCAAAAACGAAATCTCTTCAACACTGGCAATCTTAGTATCCCGATACCTCGCCTTGATCTGGTCAGAGCATAAGTGATAGTTAACAATTTTCGTTTTTTTTTGTATTTAATTTTATGTTATGCGCTTCAAACCAATCCGCAAGTTTATTCAAATCCACAGGAAATGATTTCTCGATTTCATAATCAGTGCTACACCTCGCCACGGTCGTTATGTCATCCGCAAATATTATCGTAATGTTGTTCGTTACACGTGGTAAGTCATTCACAAACAGCAGGAACAATAAAGGACCCAATATGGAACCCTGAGGTACTCCCAACTTGACTTCCCTCCAAGCTGATCTTATTTCTGTTCGCTGTTCACTGTGGGCAACTACACATTGTAACCTCCCTGATAGATAGGATGTCATCCATGACAAGCTAACACTTCTAAAGCCAAGTCTCTCCAACTTGGTCAAAAGGATTGAGTGATGTACATTATCACTAAGATCCATGAACAATGCTGTTGTGGCCTGTTTTCCATTTAATCCCAAGATAATATTTTCCAACAGTTGAAACATCGCAAGTTCGGTGAATCTTTCTTCTCTCATATCCTGATCGCCAACTCATTAGTCAAAGTATGGTAAGCCTAGCTGTGACTAAATTTAAAAAGCATGGGCACCTACGAGATTTCTCAAAGTCTGGCTGCTGCAGCTTCTTCAGAAACTGATTCGAAGTGACTTTTTTAGTTCCAATTTTAGTTCAATTCCTAATCCTAATAAAAGTTCATCCCTTGTGGGAACAGGTGTCTCATACAATTTTCCTTTCAAATATCTCCACACAAAAAATTCTAAAGCATTAAGGTCTGTAGATCGTGGGGCCATGCGACTGGTCCACCTCGACCAATTCATCTTGCAGGAATAGTTGTCTAGCTAATTTCTTAGCACCCTACCATGATAAGCTGCACAATTATCAAGTTGAAACCACTATGTTCAGCTACCAAAAATTACAAGAGCAGCGCCAGCGGTTAGTTGTAGTGGCAAAAAGTATGGCCCGAAAAGATGATTATTATAAACACCTATCCAGACGTTGACACTAAATACGTAGGGGTACCAAAACATGTAAATTGTGAAAGTTTACAATCCCACATCTTGTGAAAAACGATTCCATATTCATGTGACTAATAAAAAGCGGATTATCTTGAAAACGATCAACTTTAGAGCATTTTGATAAGAGTACCGTTTTTGCTTAAAAAAGTACCGAGAATAAGAATTCTTATTTAAAAAGCCAAAAAGTATACTGTCAGAAAAGTTATTGTTATTTTAATCCGTAAAGAATACGTTACAGAACGCCCTCTACCGGATATAGTAAAACGGACTCCATAATCGTCTTTCCAAAAAAACCTCCGTATATCAAATTTGAAAAGAATCGGTTGAAATACACGTGTAATATTAAATAAAAATCAATTTAAAACTTTAATTTGAACACTCTGTATCTCCAAAACAAAACGTTTGTCGACCTATCTTTATATGAAGTTTTTGTGTTAATTTTAAAAGATCTATCGACTGTTAAAGTCCTGCTAGAAAAACCTGAAACACCCTGTATATATTCGCAACTTTACGGACACACTGTATATTACGTACATTTACATTTTGCATCAAGTGTACAATGACATCAACAAACGGTGTTTTACCGTTGCCATTAAAAACTGTCCATTTTATATTATCATTATTCGTACTTAGGTTTCGTTCTAGATGTGATTGCGAAATAACAGCGTCTCCGTCCCGTTTCATCCCATTCCGCTCTCTCCGTCTCGTTTCATTCGCAACGATTACGCGTAAACCAAAAAAAGACAAAACGACAAAAAAGTAATCAACAAAACAAAAAAAAAACAAAGAGATAGGCAACGTTCGGGGCGAGACGGAGAGCGTAGAGAAAAGCGGACGCCCCTTTCTCGCTTACAAAATGGACCGGTCCGCGTTTTCCCCCACTACGCTTATCCACGCCAAGCTTGGGTTCCGCGGAGTACGCGATGTGTAGGCAGTTGCAAAGGTACGCGCGTGTCCTGTAGGGGTCGCGTCGGCGTCTCGTCGTTTTCCCCAAATTTTCACGAAAATAATCTAAATTCTAAACGTTTTTAATTAAAAAACTAAGTGATTATAAAAACTAGAGTGGTTTTTGAACCGATTCGATCCGGTTTATTGATTCGGTGAGTTCGATTTTATTCGGTGGCGTCAGTTTACTATAGCAGTTCTCCATCGTACACACGCCGTGTCGTGCGGGTTGCATAATGAGTACCAGATTGATAATGCCTGTTCCTCCGAACGAAACGTTAAGGACGCGCCCGATGCCCTTCCAACCGATGAACGTCCGAAAAGCACGCAGAATGCTTTTCGGAAAACCCGCCAAGGACGAAGCCCTAAGATTCGTCGCAAGGGAACTAAAAGAACTACAAAAAGCGCAAAGCAAAAAATACAATTTCGACTTCGATAAGGGGATACCACTTTCCGGACCAAACACCAATTACGAATACGTGAGTTGCGAACTTGTACACGCTCCCGTTAAAAAGAGGCCCGTTGATGTTAGCGAAGAAGAAATCGCCGAAGCTGATATGGCCTACTTTAAACCTGAAGAGCTCATCTCAAATTGCCTAAGGGAAGATTGCAATTCCGAAAAGGAAAATAGTAAAGAAAACGAAGCTACGAAGGAAAAGAAGCAGATGTGTATCACAGGTACGAAACATATTTTAATAATTATCATATCTGATAAATATGTTGTAAATATTTAAATTTTGACAAATAAACCTTAACACACTTTTTAATAAGGGAGTCATTCATGAATCATGAATAATATGCAAAAAATATAACCGTTTTTTTTATGTAGCACAAAGAATGAGCTATTATATTATGTTTAGTGTATTTGTTACAAATTGATAAAATTTTTAATGTTGATAAATTTAAGAATGAACGTAGTAAACTTTTTTAATTAAAACCACATTTTATCTACTAGTTTTCCGGTATGACAAAAATATAAAAAAAATCTATGAAAGAAGAAGAAAGTCACACCAAGTTTGTTCCTGGGATTCGATTGATAAGGAAGTGTGAAACACCGGGAGTGTACTATCTATTAATTAAATTTACACTTAGAAAGTTATTTTTACGTACAGGTAATGATTGGGCCATAAAGATATTAGGCATCGTTGGCTAAACATCATTAGTCTTGTATCTTCCGCATTCCACTATATAAGTGATGTAGAGAATACATCGCCTATACAGCTTTCTTTGGCATGCGGAAGATATATTTGCATATGTATCCTGTCTCACAACGAATTTTAAGTCTGGTTTCGAAGTTGGTTTGTATTGACTTAGTTCTTAGTTGTCCTGGAATTCTATAAGCTTATTTGGTAGCCATCACTATCTAAATGTTCCGTGTCTGCTCCCATATCTAAGAATTCTTTTTCCCAGATTCGGAAAAAAATGTAGAAGATGATGAAATGGGCGTTGAAGACGTATTATAATCACATAATTCTTCATTCTTACGACGATGATCCGCCCAGTTCCACTTGAGCTTTACCACAATGTTGACCACATCATTTACACCAGTTCTTCTTCGTAGGTCTTCATTTCGTATGTGGTCCCTCAGGATTACACCCAGTATCGACCTCTCCAGCTTTCTTTGCGTTACTTTGAGCCTCCTGGTAATGGCCACCGTTAATATTAAAGTTTCGGAACCGTATGTCATAACCAAAGTAGGAAGCACGCATTGATTGAAAGCCTTTCTTTTCAAATATACAAGAATATTGGTCATGAAGATGTCTCTAAGTTTCTCGTAGGCTGCCCATGCGAGTATCCTCCTTCTGTTTAGTTCGCTTGTTTGATTATCTCTCCATTCACGAACCTCATAGCTAAGATATACATAACTGTCAGTCCTCTCAATCTCATTATCCCCATTGTTGATGATAGAGCTGGGAACAAGATTTGTCATAAATTTTGATTTCTCCACGTTGATTTAGCGCGACTTTTGCACACCTTCTGTAAGTCGTTCAGCATCAGTTCCATCTCTCCAAGGCTATCAGAAATAAGTACTATATCGTTTACTTAGGTATTGCCATCAATGTTTATACCTTTTTGGGTCCAATCTAATTGTTTAAATGCACTCTCCAGGACTGTGATGAACAATTTGGGTTGTATCGCTTTATCTTATCCCACGCCCAATGGGTATTCGGGCAGTACTTACATGCAATTTTACCGTCATTGTAGCATTCTTGTAAATGTTATAAATAAGTTTGGTGTATCGATAATCGACTCTGCATTTATTTATTTATTTGTTTGGGATGCCTACAGGGAAACCCCCAATAGCGGCATCCACTAGCAATAAAAACAAATATAATTATTAAATTACAATTCGTTACTAATACTAATAACAATCCACAAAAATTATACATTTAACAACAATCCATTAAATCAATAACAATATCAGCAAATTTCCCAGCATAAACCACCAGCGTATTTAGAAGCCTTTCCGAATTTAGTATTGAGAATTTAAATTAAAAATAAAATAAAATATAGCGAACTCAAGGGGAAGACTGTAGCTTCTATATACCTTGGTAGTTGGTATTCGACTCCTCGAATACTATTATTCGAATATGAACGACCAATCCTAAACAATAATCCTCCACGCGTTTGATAAGGAGGGACATAAAAACATAGTTCTTGCAGCTACTTGCAAAACTGCTATCAACTCAATTTAAATCAAATTTTATAAATACCTCTAAATACCCATCTTGGGTAAATACCCGCGGGTATATATCCAGGGAATTTTCCCTTGAAAATAAATACCCGGGTATTTAACAACACTGATGCTGCATCTTCTCTATCTGCAGCCACAACGAGTTGGCGTATCCTTGTAACAAGCCTTTAGTAACTGACAAAACTTTCTGACATGGGTTGAGTAATTTTAATGCATGATTTGACATTACAATATTGTAGCAATTCTTTTGACACTTTATGACGATACTGAATAGGCCATATTGATAAGAAGCTACACAATTTTCAGGATATATACTAATTAAGCCTATACACTGGCATGTGGAAGATATATTTGTAACCTGTCAAACAACGAATTTTAAGTTTGGTTTCGAAGTTGGTTTGTATTGACTTAGTTCTTAGTTGTCTCAAGATTCAGAACAGTATAATGTAATACCTTCTATTATAGATTGGTATATTCTATACTGCTTTACGTCCTATACTTATTCTATGAGCTTATTTGGCAGCCATCAATATCTAAATGTTCCGTGTCTTACACTTATATTTTCTTTTCTGTTGCTACTTCTTCACTTTTACATATTGGCTTGCATGTTATTAGGTAAGTAATACTAAAATACTGCTAGCTGATTTCTTCATATGCTTTTCGCAAGGTTTTTACAGTAATAAATATACCACAAGCTTTATCTTACATTGTATATAAATGGTATATAGTTTCTATATCCCATTTAAACGCATTACTCTATTGTGCAAAGTTATAATGATAATAAAATGATGTAGCACATCTTTACAGCTATTTAGGTTCCTGCATTAACTTTTCTGGCTATGGCATGACTATGAAAAATGTATTTATTTTTGAATGAATGAATTCAGAATAGTGCTGCGAAAAAGTTTTGAGGATTTGCCTTGAGAAGTGACAGCGATAAGTATTAATTACGAAGAAAAGTACTTCAAGAGTTAATTAAATCAATTTTAGTTTCTGACGGATCATAGACTTGTTTATACGGAACAAGTCATAATTTGCGCTGCAACTTCAAGAACTGGAGTCATTGAGACATAATTTTCCTGAATTATATACAAAAATTAATTGTGACAAATTTTGTATTATGGTACCGATTGTAATGCCTCGGCGGCAAGCGACCTCTTAATTTCAAACAAATCGTTTATTAGTGCTCGTAACTATTAAAAGATGGCGTTGTCAATATATAATGTCAAAATTAATTTATTAAAAATGACGTACAATGTATTAAATTGTCTATGTGTTTATAAAAATAAGGAATGTTTTATTCCTCAACGTTACATAATGGCAACATTGGCTTGTTTGGCTTTAATCGTGGCTTATGGTCAAAGAATTGTTTTAAATTTTGCTATAAATGAAATTGTGCCTAGATCAGTTTCTGATCATATTCATTGTAGAGGAGTTAGGAATATAACGGAAGAAGGATTAATTGAAGGAGGAGCGATGAATTGGGGTCGACATCAAATAGCATGGGTGTTGGGGTTTTTTTATGTGGGTTACATCGTTGGGCATATTCCATTTGGACTTTACGTGGATTGGTATGGATCTAGGCAATTTTTTAGTACCGGAATTTTAGTATCAACGGTAATGGTTATAAGCCAACCAACCTTAATTAATTATTTACCGGAACAATGTCTTATGGCATCTAGATTTGTAATGGGGGTTGGTCAATCGGCTTTATTTCCGAGTATCAGTGTTTTAATTGCGCGATGGATACCGCCGGAAGAGAGAAGTTTAATAGCTGGATTTTCATATTCCGCGAATGCTTTAGGATTAACAATCGGAAATTTAGTATCCGGGAAAGGAATCGAGTATCTAAAAAGTTGGCCGTTTGCGTTTTATTTTTGGGGTATGATGGGAATGTTTTGGTACGTACTTTTCATACACTACGTTTTTTCCGGACCGGAAAGTCACCCGTTTATAACCCCGAATGAAAAAGCTTTTTTAAATGAGAAAGTTAAAAGGTCTAACACGCGCTTAGAGATTCCTTGGTCGAGTATGATGCGAGATAGCACTTTATGGGGATTAATTTTTGCGCAAATTGGGCATGATTACTCCATGTACACCCAATTATCAAGTTTACCGAGATATTTAACGATTGTGCCATACTACGATCTTGGTATGTGTTCCGTTATGACGTCAGTACCTTATATATTTCAATGGCTTACAGGAATAATTTCAGGAAAAATCGTTAATTACTTGGTTAACGCAAAAAAAGTTAAAGTTGTTAATTGCAGAAAGTTTTGTAGCACTTTAGCTATTCTCATCCCACCGATCATAATGTTTTTTGTACCATTTCGAGGGGAATGTAACGCAACTATCATAAACATCTTATTGTGCTTATTTTGCTTTTTCAAGGGTCCGATTTCGGTTGGAGTTCAAGTTAATCATTTAGATATGACGAGGAATTTTCCTGGAATTGTTAACGCCATCGTAAATGCAATGGGTGCCATAACAGGATTAACACCAATATTCATTTCTTGGATCGTTATCGATAACACTTTAATCGAATGGTTACAAATGTATGGATTAGTTCTTGGAATTGCCGTTATTGGAAATATTGTGTACTTATTTTCTTGCACCGCCGATAGAAGACCTTGGGATTTAAGTCCTACTGAAGTAGCAAAATCTTAAAAACAACGTTGTTGAATTTCGTACGATTTTGTTGTGGTAGGTTCTGAAGCTCGAAAAGGTCTTTGACCGGGAGAGTTCCGGGTTCACCCAACTAAAGAGATCGTCGAAGTTACCGCTTTGTTTCCCATACATCTTCTTGATAATGACAAAGTCTTTTGGGATGGATATAAAAAAAATAACACATTTCGAGTGCGTACAGACATTTCCCAAGAACTTGTGACGTAGCGATGACGAGACCGTTCTTCCGGTGACGTCACAAGCGTTCTTATCGTAGTAGTAGTAGTACGCGAGTCGAGAGCGTCGTCGTAGTAAAGGCGTGGCTACTGACGGTTACTGTTAATACTGTGTCAAGAAAAGAAAAATAAACGAAATTAAAATGAGTAAAACGTTATTTCGAAACTGTTACTATGTATATTTTTGATAGTGGTGTTAGGGAATCGATATTTTTGGGAGGGTGGAAAACCGTTAGGAAAGACACCCCATCGAAAACAGGAGCTTTTGCATCTGTCCAAAGCAGCTGGCTTTAAAAACCTCCAACATGAAATGCTATTTTTGAAGCGTCCCCCGCTGTAATGTTTACGTTACGTTTTGTTGTTGGCGTTGCCCGAAATTAGCCTAAAATAGCATTAAAATAAATCCAGGAGGCCGCCAACGCAAAGAACTGGCGTCACTTTTTTTTTAATCTTATCTCAAAAAGCACAAACATAACGTAGTATAGTTTCGCCGAGAAATAATCATTTTTTTTCCATTCGAGTTCGTTGCCCTCTCTCTCGCAATTACTTCGGATTAACTGGGTCACTATTAAAAAGGGGACGAGCATCCCGGTTGATTTTTTTTATTATTTCTACAACAGCGCACACCCACGGAAGCCCCGTATTTTTTTTTTAAATCTCGTTTGGTAGGCTTCTTGTGTAGTCAGTGCCGTTCGTACAAATATTTGAATAGAATGAGTGTACTTCGTCAACTCTTGTTGTTGCGTCACTCACTCGTTGGTTTACTTTTCAGTTTAGTTTCATGCAAACAACGTAACCGAGAGAAGAAAGCTTTTTGAACGGTTAGCGGCTGTATTTACACTGTACACGAAACGCAGGTAAAATTTCTCACATACAAATAAGGTCAAATTTAAATAATTTGAAGAACCAACACCTACACATTAATCAAATAAATCATTTAAAATCATTTTACATCAATAAGTGTAACTAATTTTTTAAGTACAACTTTGACTTTGATGTTTTCTACCATTATATACATAAAATGTATTGGTTATTTTTCATTTTCTTTATTTCCTGATACACATTTCACCGAGATTATTGATTTTAGATAAATCGTTATCTGAATATTCATAAAATTGTAAACAGTTTACATTTTTTTTTGCAATATATGAGTTAAAAATCACATTTGCGATTTGTGGTATTTAAGGTTGTTAACATAAATTAACATTCAATTCTTAACCAACCTCAATTAGAAATAACCTAGTTACTAGAACAACTTTTTGCTGACTTTACCGCTGAAAGCCAAGTTGTTGTAATCTTTGTTGTTAAAACACGGCTACAATTCTCATTAATGATATATAAGATGTGAAAAACTGCCATATAGTGTCAAAAAGTATATCCATAACGATTTATTCACTAATTAAGTTGAGGTCGCTTGCGGCCGAGGCGCTACATCCATAACAAATCGATACAAAACTACACAATTTGAAAGAAATTATTTTATAATTAAGCCGAGCTATATCCATACCATATCGATACAAATTTGCACGATTTATAAAGATATATGCTTTAATCAAGTCGAGGTCGCTTGCGGCCGAGGCTCCATATCATAGCAATACGTTGGTCGCAAGCAATTTCGGCTTAATTAGCATATAGTCCATTAAATATCTCGGTAAACTTGATAATTGGGTGTATTTGGAGTAATCATGCCTAATTTGCACAAAAATTAATCCCTATAAAGTCTGAACACGCAGCTAAACGACAATGTTTCTAGTTCTAGGTCTAGTGTTAGTTCTAGTTTTACACTAACACTGTAACTATATAGAACTAACACTATACCTAGAACTATAATCATTTGAGTTTAGCCGCACGTCTCTAAAGACGGCTAAACCTGAATAGTTCTAGATATAGTGTTAGTTCTAGTTTTACACTCGCACTGTCACTAGAACTAACATTAGACCTAGAAACATTTGGGTTTAGCCGTACATCACTTAAGACGGCTAAACCCGAATGATTCTAGTTCTTGGTCTAGCGCTGCATAATAAGAACTAAGAACTAAAACTAGAACTAACACTATACCTAGAACTAGAATCGTTAGCCATCTTTAGAGACGGATGGCTAAACCCAAATGATTCTAGTTCTAGGTCTAGTGTTAGTTCCAGTTTTACACTAGCACTGTAACTATGTAGAACTAACACTATACCTAGAACTAGAATCATTTGGGTTTAGCCGCACGTCTCTAAAGACGGCTAAACCCGAATGATTCTAGTTCTAGGTATAGTGTTAGTTCTAGTTTTACACTTGCACTGTCACTAGAACTATATATGCGGCTAAACCCAAATGATTGTTAGTTCTACATAGTTACAGTGCTAGTGTAAAACTGGAACTAACACCAGACCTAGAACTAGAATCATTTGGGTTTAGCCATCTTTAGAGACGGATGGCTAAACTCAAATCATTCTAGGTCTAGTGTTAGTGCTAGTTTTAATTGTTATGCAGCGCTAGACCAAGACCTAGAATCATTCGGGTTTAGCCGTCTTTAGAGACGTGCGGCTAAACCCAAATGATTCTAGTTCTAGATATAGTGCTAGTTCTAGTTTTAGACTTGCAGTGTTACTAGAACTAACACTAGACCTAGAACTAGAAATATTCTTGTTCTAGTGTTATTTCTACTCTTAATTCAATAAAAATATACGACAATCTAGCGCTGCATAACAATTAAAACTATAACCACCGTCCTTAATTTATTACATCGTTTAGACAACTCGGGGAATACCCCAAGTTTATCTATGAGCATGAAATAGAGGAACTTGAGGAATAACCCGAGTTGGATTCAGTGCAACTCTAATTTTTTTTTTCTGATATTTTATGCGTTATTCCGAAAGTCGTTCTAACGATCGAGGTTATACTGTAAATATATATAATTTGAGTTTGATTAATAATAGTGATTTATTTTGTTACAGATTTCATGCCACAACGTAAAAGAAATGGATTGGTAGCAGATAAATCATCTGACGTGGCACTGGTGCCAAAAAAGACGATGAAATTGGAATTAAAAAGTTAAAAGGCCTCAAAGAGAACTGCAGAACCTCACCACTTGACGATCTCTAGATGAAAATTTAAAGTACAACTTGTTGAAGAAAAAAGAAAATTTTATTATTGCTAATTTAATTATTTTCTAGTTATTTTTATTTTTTGAGTTTATCGTCGAGCGTATTTATTTCTCCCCCCTCCCCCTTTCCCCCCTTAATGGTTAGTCTCTTTCACTTGATCTCCAAATTCTTCCCTCCCTAAAATGAAAAAAAAATAAATAAAATGATAATACCTCTCCAGAGGCAAAATTGTAGGAGGTTTTTCTGTTTTCCCTCCGCTGTTGTATCTGTGATGTCTCAAAAGAAAAAAATTAAATTAAAAAACATTAAAAATATTAATTTTGCTTTTACAACGATTTTATTTAAAAAGTAAAATCGTTTTTGTATAAGTGGGAAGTAGGTTACAAATTTAAATACGATTATTAATTTTATTAATTCACTGAAGTGCAACGTCCAGAGTCGTTTAGTTATCATTGTATCCAAAGAAGTATTGATTTTTTTAATTAATATACGGGCAAAAATAGAAAGGAATTTTCGCTTCAGTGGATGGCAACATTTTGTTTTCTTTAATAAAATTAGAGAAAAAGAACTTTGAGATTGCGGTTCGTATAATTTAATTAACAGAATTATGGAATAAGACGAAGAGGAGGAACTATTAATATGGAAATGTGATGTATGGCTGATCTCAGATTATTACAAAGTTTTAGTTGTATTATTAATATAATAATAATTTCTCAAAAAAATAAATAAAGAAAAACACGCTGATTTGTAAATTTTGTATATTAATACATTATATATAGTATATATAGTTCTAAAAATGTAAGTTGATCACGTATTCACAACATTTGTAATACTAAAAAAATATATTTTCAGTTTGCTAATTTAATTATTTCGTTTTATTTTATGGTACAAAACGCATCAAACTGTGACCTACTTAATTATGATATCATCATCTGGTAGAGTTATCTATTTAATTAAAAAATAACACCATCTGGTACCGGAAGCGTGTGAGCGGTTTTAAACTAGCCCGAATTAGGTCACTTAAAATAAACACTGTCAACGACGAAAAATTATTATTAAAACATTCCCATTAAAAAAAATTTATTCAAGGCTTTTTCAAGCAATAAACAATACATTTATTTATTACAAATTCATATTAAAATCAAAAATTAAATTGTTTTGCCAATTAAAAACTAGTACTCCTTAGTTTTATTGTTTCGGAAATTTTAAAAAGAAATCAATACGGGAATATGATGTAATGATATGAACTTCATCGTGGCATTCCTTCAATAAGCATCATAAAAACACCCATCCTATACTAGTAAAATTCGTATTGTGCCAAGACCCTTTGATATTCCCCAGGTTTGCATAGACTTCCCTCGGCTGGCCGAAATCTGCGTCATTGTCTCGTCTCATGATGTTCTTGGTCTCCCTATGGGTCACCTATCCTGCACCAAGACAGCTGTCTATCTTTAATCATCCTGTATTCTGTTCTATCGTACCATCACTTCATTTGGACCGCATTAATTCGCTTCTATTTGCAGTCCAGCTTTTATAAACTCTTGTCTTTCCGGTTTACTTCATCTTATCCTAACATCGACCCAGGGCATAGTAGCAATGAAGAAGATTAGCCAACAACTCTCGAGGAGGTGCCAAGAAAATGAAGAATGGGGAGGACAAAATAATACCAGAAATGGTGAAGGCAGAAGGCATGGTATTGGGGAGCAAATTGGCAAAGAAACATAATCATCTCTAAGTATAAGAAAGGGACTCGAGGCGCTATTATTAATGTATGCCTCATTGCAAAGCTATACTCCAGAATTCTGGAGAACTTGCATTGAAAAAGAACTGGATGAGGAGCAGATTTTCTCCCTGTGCTGTATAACTCATAAGTGAACCAGCAGAGAGAAATTTGCATACCTGGCTTTCTTAGATATACTCTGCGTTTGATGAGGTGCTAAGAAAAGATGTCTGGAAAGCACTAAAGAATGCTCCAGCGACCTCTAACACGCTCGTAATAGAAAAAGGACAGTTTATTCCTCATTGCTATTTGTAGTCTTTATGGATGAAGTAGTAAAGATCTGATATATGCAGATGATGTAGTTTTCATCGTAGACTCACCTAGATTAAAAGCTATCAATATCTGGGCACGGCAATTCACCAGACGGGCAAGTTTACAGAAGAAATCAAAAACAGAGTGGACAATTCTATAATTTTTTAATTAATTTAATTTTTTTGCACATACAAAGTATATAATCTACAAAAATTAGGTCATTTTATAAAAAATAGGTCAACTAACATTATGTAAATTTTTACTATAGTTAGACCACCTAGTTGAGTCATTGTATGTAAATTTCTGGTTGATTCACTAAAAAAAGTTCCGTCTTTAAACGTCGCCTTACATAAAAAAATAAACTTTAAAAAAAACGTGTAAAGGAAACTAATTAAACGCGCTTTAATGGTTATAATAGAGGAAATGAAACGCGATACGCGTATGAATCGGGTTATTCTCAACGACTGTCAAAAAATACAACGAGGAATAAAAAAAAAGCCGTTTCGAGTGTTGTTGCGTGCTTTACCAAGAGAAAAGGCGTCATTAGAAAACGTATCTCGTCTAATCTTTCTTTCGGGAAGCCCACGATTAAAAAAAGAGGCCATTCGGAATGCACGAGAACGGCTTTGTTCTTGGTCGTTTTTTTAATGGTGCTACATTAAAGTGGATTTTTTTTTCTTAAATAGTTTCCCGAAGAAGAATAAATCGATTTTTTCAGTCAAATTTTAATTTAAATTAACTTTAAATGTGTGTCACATCGAAAGTTGAGTTAATAAAACAAATCACAACGGTCAATATAAAATAACCAGTTTTTGAAATCAAAATCTATTTTTGTCAATTTTCTTAATGAATTCGACTCCCGTCGTCGACGTCTGTCCAAGTTAAACAGCACCAATCGATAAACAAGATATTGGCTGACCTTTGCTGCGTCGACGGCTGCCATTTGCGATGCAAATAAAAACGGTGAATTATGCATAGCCGATCTGTACGACGCGTTTTGTTTCAAGGTTACAATTTGCGATTTCATTTCGTTACTACTATCCTACTTTTTATTATATTTTTGTTCAGAATAATTAACAAAGTCTTTGTGTTGGATGAAAGATAGATGAAACACCCCATAAAGTAGTGTAAGTATATTATTAAGTGGTCTCGCGAAATAAAAAATAAAAGGATATAAGTAAAGAGAGACCGACGAGAAGCGCTGATTGTCGTCGTTTGACCTCACGCCGTCCGTCTCGGCCAATTTCACGCACAATGACACGTAATTACGGCCGTAAAAATGGGAACGTCGCATGTGCTCCTTTACCAAATTGCGTAATTGCGCGACTTTAAAGCTTTTCTTTCTTTGAAAAAACGTTTCAAACCCATTACGAGACAATTTTGATTGAAAAGAATTTACTTCAGATATTTCTTCTTAAAGAAAAATACGCCAAAAGAATTTTCATCATCTTAAATATCTAGGTTATAATTTGACACTTACAACTGTCATTTAGAAAGTTTTTAGGTTAAATTTTCAATTCTAGGTTATGTAATGAAATAATTAAGACATCGTAGAAGAGGAAAAATATGATGCTTCAGCCCATCATTGGCAAATAGAATCTTTAAAATCTCATGGATGGAGAAAATATCCAATGAAACAATATTTAGAATTACTGAGAATAACAAAGGAGAGTAAATTACAATATACAGGCTGTTTTTAAAATGCACCATTTTCGAGATACAGGGTGTTAAAATTTAATTCAAAAAATTTTAATCGTTTTTTGCGAATATCTCCGGAACCGTTTATTGTACAGAAAACAGCTTTTGTAAGTAGTTTAATAGTTTAGTAGTTTAATAAGTAGTTTAAATAGTTGGATTGAGTGAACTTATAATAATGGCTCTTATGATGAGATACATATGATAATGGCGTCAAAAAGGAATGTGAAAAGCGTGAGATTTGGTGANAAATACGCCAAAAGAATTTTCATCATCTTAAATATCTAGGTTATAATTTGACACTTACAACTGTCATTTAGAAAGTTTTTAGGTTAAATTTTCAATTTTAGGTTATGTAATGAAATAATTAATATATCGTAGAAGAGAAAAAATATGATGCTGTTACAAAGCTTTGTAAATCGCATATTAAGACCAAGCTGATGATATTTTCGAAGACAGAAACACGCGAGACACCCCACGTTGACGATCGTTCTGTAGAACAAGTAACCTCATATAAATATCTGGGTGCCTTGGTCAACGAGAGAAATGATCGTTTTTTCGTAATGAAAAAAATCTTTACAACAACTATGTAAGTTTAAGTCTCCAACTATGTATTCATCTACTGAGATGTTACCTTTGATTATATACAGGGTGATTCATAAGTAATGGGCCAAATTGTAAATGTACGTTCAGGAGGCCAAAATAATAATATTTTCATTAACAATAATGGGNGTACAGAAAACAGCTTTTGTAAGTAGTTTAATAGTTTAGTAGTTTAATAAGTAGTTTAAATAGTTGGATTGAGTGAACTTATAATAATGGCTCTTATGATGAGATACATATGATAATGGCGTCAAAAAGGAATGTGAAAAGCGTGAGATTTGGTGACCCCGGTTATGAAGAAATATTGGTGCAGTGGGCAGCTGAATGTGATGATCTGCCTTCTGAAGAAAGTGATGTGTCAGAAGCTGAAAATTATGACACAGAAGATAGAAATTTCGAATTGATTCTGATCAGTTCTGAGTTTTGATCATCATGCCTTCAACGAGCGGTTACATTGCTCCAAGTGGTCTGGTATGGAGTTTGGAACCTCCAGCAAAAAATAAAATTCAACCACACAACATTATTCGGCGTGCGCCAGGACTAGCAAGGAAACATATGGCTGCAACACCAAAAGAAGCGTTTCAGTTATTTGTAACTCCAGTTATTGTACAAGAAATTGTGAACTATATTAATTTAGAGGGCAAACGTGTTTATGGAACAAAAGGAAAACCGTGGAAAGATGTAACTGTTGATGAATTTCTTGCATTCTGTAGTTTACTTATTCATGCGGGAGTTGACAGAAGCTGGGATGTTCCTGCGAGAGAATTATTTTGTGATGAATTTGCCAATCCTGTATACCGAGCCACAATGTCCATATTTCAATTGACCATGAAAAATTGACCATCTTTTTCAACATAAAAGTTGATTCTCACAGTACCTTTTTTGTGTAGAAAACATTGACGGTTAAAATGAGCGTATCAAAACCGTAGTTTTTCCAGTAGCGTAGAAGTTGGGGAGAAAATGCATTTTAGAGGGGAAGTTGATAGAAACATTCTTTCAAATTTTTGGACAAGCTATCACGTCGTGAAATCCTGCGCATATATTATGAAACATCCTGTATAGGGCATATAATGAGAGGCGAAAGGTATCATGTTCTCCGTTTAATCATTGAAGGCAAAATAGAAGAAAAAAGATTTGTGGGAAGACGCCAAAACTCATGGCAGAAAGACCTGCGACGTTTTGTAGCTCCTCTATAGAGGTATTTCGGGCAGCAACCTCAAAAATCATGAAAAGATGAAAGGAGAGGAGGTAATAAGATTTAATCTTTATAGGGTCATTACTTGGAAGGTTATAAAGAAGAGTCCTGAAAACTAGAAGAGAAAAGGAAATTAAGGAGGAAGAGGAACAAAGTAGATTTAGACCTGGAAGATCTTCCGTAAATAATTTATTCACACTTAGACACCTAGTTGAAAAGAAACTGTCAAAAGGAAGGGAAATATGTATTCTGTGGAATAATAACCTAACAATACAAACAAAGAAAAACATGTTTAGGGCCAAATAGAGTCATTATATTGTGTGGGTGAGAGACAAAGATACAGCTCGAAGACTGCTAGTAGCAGAGATGACTGGAGAAGATGCTGCAGCATAACCATGCTGGACCGAGTTGAAAATGAGAAAATAAGAAGAAGAATGACGGCACAAATCTCAATAATAGACACTAATAATGAAAAGAAACTAAAATGGTATGGACATCTACGCCGAATAAGTAAAGAGAGAAAGGTTTGGAACTGGGTGCTAGCAGACAGAAACAAAAGAAGCTTAGAAAAAAATTGATCCAGGATATCAAAATGGAGATGAAGAGAAGAGGACTGGGTAAAGATGATTGAAATGATAAGAACCGCTGGCGGTTGGGATACGAGAAGTGGCAACAAAAAAAACTCGCCAAATAGAATAGAATCGTTGTAGAGAATCTTATTAAAGTCTTTCCTGTCATTACACGATAATTACAATATCCTCTAATTTTTTTTACAAGGCTATGGAGGAAAGACGCAATCAACATCATCAGGTGCTTAGTAGAAAATATAAACAAACTGTAAAAGGACATCTCGCGTATTTCTTGTAAGAACGTGCAGATTTAATCTTTAAAAATGTTTTATTTCGAGTCGTCAGGATGTGTGCGATAAGTTTTATCTCCGTCGAGCACGTGCCTCAGTAAAAGAAGCGTGTGCCAGGGACGTGGACGGCGCCTTCGGAGGAACAGGTTCCCCAATTCGCTAATGGACCCGTGAACCACCACATGGGATGATGGGACACTAATTGGCCACCGGATGCCGGCCAAAAACACGCATTGTATCGGCTTAGTATTCATATTGAAAATGAGAGAGAAAAAAAAAATAGAAAATGGGAGTTCTTTCTCTTTTTTTGGAGACTCATTCACGAGGTCTCAATATAGATAACATTTAAATCTTACTCCTTGTCGAGACTAACCAGTAGTTAAAAACCCTATGGTGAGCTTTGACAGAGAGACCACACTGAATCGTGACGTGATAAATCTATTTAAGGATGACTTGCAGGTAGTTTTACGTGTGTCTAAATGTTTTTTTTTCTAAGGGGGACAAATCATATAACAATAAACATATAATAGTTTAGTTTATATTTCAGTTTGATTTGACATTTTAAAATTGTCAAATCAATTTTTATAGCCAACTTAATAAAAATAAAATTCCCTATTTTTATATAAAATTGCCAACTTGATACTTTTGACATTTGACATATATAAAGTGAGGGTTAATAACCGTAAAAGGTAAGTTTTTGATGAAGATAATATTGTGAACTCCTTTTAATTTTTATTTTAATGATTGACTACACAATTTAGATTATAGATGGTTATAAAAAAAGATAAAATGGTTCTTTTAAAAGATATACGGTTGAATTGGTGCCAATTTATTCGTGAACACGGGGCGCTTCGGTTCCATTGAGCTAGTAAATCGCAAGCAACACAACCGGTCTCGAGACAGCTCTAGATAGAGATCTCGGTCCCTTTCCCGGAGTCAATTATCGGTCCATTTGCCCGACAAATAACTGCCTCCGCGTTTCGGCGTTGGCCCCCGTTCGTAATGAGATCCGAGATATCGCTTTTGTACTTGACCGAAAAGTACCTTTTCTTCCTACATTACTAAAACGGAAACCCCGTTGTGATCCGTTTTTAGTTATGGATTTAAAAGTGGAGGAAGCAAAAGGGATGATGCAAAAGAGTCGGCGGCGTCGACCAAAAAGTCATTGACACGAAGATAACATCTCGGCATACCTTCTCTTGGAAATATAGGTACCCGTACTTTGGAGAGTTATTGCATTCCAATACAGCCGAGATTGCGATCTGCAATATAATATTGATTGCTTCGACTCTCTTCGCTCAAAAGAGAAAGAGAGATATCACCAAACCCAATAAAACTTGGATTTCTTTAAGTGTTGTCGTAATCGTTGAATTTATAGCGATTTTAATATTTACTATGCTCCATTTCCAACAATAAGACCATTTCGTTCTTGATTTACGACATAACCAAGACGACCTTTCATTTAATAGGCAAAGGTCGAAGCTCGCACTCGAAACGTGTTTACGATTGTTAAAAAAAGAAATATTCTTTTTCCGATTGTTATATGAACTGTTTATTTTTCGTTTGTAAACACGCGATAACAGTTAAGGTTCGATATGATGAAGATGTCTCTTGGTGTATCTTGTCAGTTTGCGAATGTTCTTCGCACGCAACGACAGTAAGTAGCATTTTAGCACTGTAACATAGCGTCATCGACAATTTCACGATGAATTATACATGTTAGTGACCATTAAAATGTGTATGAAAGCAGTGATAAAATCTTAAAGCATCTTTTTCGTTCTTTAATATCCTGTTCGATAATGTCCATGGTTTATTAGCGATTAGAAAATGGAAAAAGTATAGATGGGAAGAAATTGATTACGACCACTTCCTGTGATGTAATCGCTTATTTAGAATCATCTATGACTCATTGATGAATGATTCATTTTGTTATTTTTAAAACAAAAAGGTTTTCTGTTGCAATTTTTATTGTTGGTTTTCTAAGAATAAACCCAATTACAATACAAAGATAATAAGTCTTGAACGGTTTTCCAAGAAAAAATCTCCAGATCCATTTAGATTAATATAGAGCATATAAACTCGGAATAATTACGCCATGCCGTCCCGTTTAATTATAGTGCACGGACTTTGCGGAATTTTATAATTAATACCCGTTCGAAGCTCGTCCGGAAAAACGAACACAAAGATTCCTCCACCGATTATCTGTATATTACGCGTTTCCTCCGTTTTTCTATCATAACCCCCTCCTCCTCCGGAAAGTGCTGCATTGGATTCATTAGCTTTTCTCATCTTCTTGGAGCAAAGCTTCGCTTCTTCTCGTTAACGACGCGCGCGTTTCTTCTCTAGGTCTCCGATAGCAGATTCGATCTTTTTCTTCGGCGTCGACCAAGAGGAAGGGGAGCGGTACGGGTTGAAACGAAGGATGGGCCCCAGGACGCGGTTGATGGTAAAAAGAAGGAGGTGACCGCGCGGAAACCGGTCGCGAACCGATCCCCGTACAACCGACGTACTACTACTATAGAACTTCGGACGCGTGCACTCTCACAAAGACTTCGCCCCGAGCTCAGAAAAGAAAGAAAGAAGGATGCGCGGAAAGAACGGGTAGAAGAAGAGATAATATTCAAGTAGTGCGAAAGAAGGAAAGATATATAAATGTAAGGAGATGGAATATCAAGTATTGTATCCAAACTGATTTGTTCTTCTTCATTATACCGGGAATTTCATGTAACTTGGTATATATGAATATAATAACACTAATAACCATAGTTACGAAACCATTATGCACTTGTACTGTCCATAGTGTTAGTGCAATACTAGAACTAACACAAAACCGAGAACTAGAAACGTTCGGATTTAGCCGCACGTCTCTGAAGACGGCTAAACCCGAACGATTCTAGTTCTAGATCTTGTGTTAGTTCTAGTGATAGTGTAAAACTAGAACTAACACTAGACCTAGAACTAGAAACATTCGGGTTTAGCCTTACGGCTCTTAAGACGGCTAAACCCGTATGATTCTAGTTCTACGTTTAGTGTTAATTTTAGTTTTAGTTTAGATTGTTGTATATTTTTCTTGAACTAACAGTAAAACTAACACTAGACCTAGAAATAGAAACATTAGATTTAGACGTTTTAAGAGACGCACAGCAAAACCAGAAAGTTTTTAGTTCTAAGTCTAGTGTTAATTCTAGTGCTAGTGTTAGCTCTAGCTTTAGTTGTTACAACGTACACTCGCTTTCCCGTATTAATCCGTTATATGTATAAAGGTTTTACTGTATTAAGATATATTTTATAAGATCTATTTAGTTACAGTGCAGGAAATGTTTGCTATGCATCATGGTCTTGTTTAATGGAAGTCTAAAACAAAGTGGATTACTGTTCTACCCGAACAATAACGCAGCTTCCCTCAATTACTAGCAGTCCAGTATCAGCAACATGGACAGTACCACACGGAAGACAAAGAAAATAGGAGAGGCTTACTTTACTCTGAATGGTAACTATTAAGAATTTGGTCCTATTATGAAAACAGATCTTAGCACATCTTCCATATTCTCAAAATTAAAAGCTATCTGCATATGAGATAAATAAAAGCAATTACAAAATTTCTTCTTCTTCCACTTTGCGCGTCTAGGGTTAAGTAGTCAGTTAAGCTTTATAGGCCTATTCTATAACCGCCACTAAATGTAGTGGTTCTTTGAGCTGTTTTAACAATAGCTACTCCACTTTTATTAACATGTAAATGATAGCTACATTTTTCACTTCACCATTAACATCAAAACCAATGAAATGCAAAACTAAAGTTATGAGTGAAAGCAAGCTAAATAATTTTGCACGCCCCAAACTGATAAATTACAGTTCACAGCCTTTATTCCTTAAACCCGATACTTTCTAGTTCTAGGTCTAGTGTTAGTTCTAGTTTTAGTGCAAAAAAATATGCAACATAGTGATATCTAATACTAACTAGCGCTACCTACCACCGTCACTAGAATTAACATTAGACGTAGAACTAGAAACATTCGAGTTTAGCCGCACGTCTCTAAAGACGGTTAAACCCGAATGATTCTAGTTCTAGGTCTTGCGTTAATTCTAGTACTGCACTAGCACTATCACTAGGTGCTAGTGTAAAACTAGAACTAACACTAGACATAGAACTCGAAAGTGTCGGGTTTAACCGTCTGAAGATGCATGGCTTTAAGCCCAAATGTATAATAGTAAATAGCCTAAATTTACAAAATTTTACAAACAATATAATAAATATAATTTGGTTTAATATATGTTTACCTTTACAACTTTATGGTTCACCCTCTAAATAAAAATATAAAACCAAAAGATGACCAGGTCGTGGAAAGACCTGGTTAATCGGCACAAATAAGCTGGGAACGCGAGTACATGGCCGCGACATGGTAATATCCGAGGTAATGACTGTAGATAATGCGAGCCTGAGATGATTATTGTAATCGTACCGCCGCTTCGTGCGGCGCTGCCCGTTGTTTATGCGTAATTATCGGCCGAGACTTTTTTCCCTCTCGTTTTCCTGCTGCCTTGATCACCTCCTCCTCCACCTCCTCTTCTGTTCCTTTTGCCTCTCAGTTTTCTTCGTGAACGTGCCGTATCTGCTTCGTGACCACAACGCGACGTATCGCGTCCACACCATCTTCTCGGAGTAACTCTCGTAATGTAATGTGAGAAGAAAATTGTAAAAAAAATGCAGCAAGATAAAATTAATTTTTTTTAAGGTTTTATGTATTTTGATTTGTATTAAATTTTAAAAAAATTGTAGATGTTCTGGTTGTTTCTGTTCTTGTGGAGAGCGCATCCATTGAGGCGAAGGAGGAAGAAGTGGAGGAGGAGGTGGGTACGGGACGAAAAGTTCAACGCGCTCACCTCGCTCGATTAACCGTCCAAAAGGGGGGCTCGAAGGGAACCGAGGGGCCGATTTCCTTACATAGTACGCTCGTCGACCTGCAAGGAGAAGAGATCATCCGCGGCCGAGGCTCTTCCCGTACTACTCCAAACAAATCAGTACCGAGATGTGCAGCTGGGCACGCCGGCCAACCGTCCCCCCGCGATACCCCCACACCCCCTTACAAAGCACTTCAGGTCAAGATGCCAGTCACTCCTTTCTCTGCCCCTTCGCTGTTTTCGCCCAGTTACTTTTCTCGTTTTCTACTTCGCCCGATTTGAACCGATAGGTGTGAAGAAGAAGAAGAAGGTTCAATATGACGATCAGATTACGATGATGACTATAAAGAAATTGATATAACATTTGTTTGGGTGGTTTATTTTCTATATTTCAATCATCATTGAATGATTTTAATGAAGTTGTGATTAAAGAAAAAGTGGTGATGAATGACGATACAAGATTGGTTTCTCAATACAAATTTGGTTTACTATAAAATTGGTTATAAATAACAAAGAGAATCAGTACTAACCTCACCAAAAAACAACAAATACTGCATCTACAAGAAACTGCCATTGGTGATGTTACTGCAGTTATTGCTTCATTAAAAATTTATTGAGGATATTTAGCTACTGCAGTTGTTGAAGAGATAATCCAGTCGAGTACCAATCATAACATGCAATTCATATCCAGCTATTGCATATCCACTAGAAACCCATCTCATTCATTGGAATATCTTTATTGGAAATTCGTTAGAGACTGCCACTTGATATACTGGATTTAGAGATCTTTTGTAATTGGAGATTAAGGTAATATATCCAACGGAGAAACTGTTATTAGAGATTCATTGGAAATCAGTTGCTGATATTGCCATTGTTAGGATAGTATCATTTAAAATCGCGCCATGTATCGTTAATCACTCCGATATTCTTGTTATTAATCGTCTGAATATCTCCAAGCATTGGAGCAAGTTATGGACGAAATTCCGCTGTACATACTCCATAACTCTGCCTACATGCACGATGGTGCTCCAGGACATTTCGGGCATAACGTAAGACGAAAAGAATAGATGGATTGATCGCGGCGGTCCTATTTTATGGCCTGCGAGGTCTTCCGATCTTAACCCTCTCGATTTCTGTTGTGCGAGGTTTTATTAAAAAAGGTTTATTGCTAATTAATTAGAAATAAGAAATCCACGTGAGTATCTTCATTGGAAATTTATTTAATCCCTTAGAGATTCTATCATAGATGCAGATCATTATTACCAGCAACTTCAGTATTTGTAGTAGCAAGATTTTGGCAAAATCTCTGCAATTTTAGCCATTGCAAAATACTGAATGTGATTTAATAGTATCCGATGGCAGTGTGGCAGTAATAAAGAACTTATTATTGGAGCTTCATTGCAGAACTGTCGTCATGAGCATCTTCATTAGAATGTTATTGAAGATACTGTCATAAGACATCTTTTTGGAAATCCATTGGTGATGCTGCCACTTATCAGAAACTACGATTAGAGATCTATTAGAGTGTGTACATTAGAAATAAGTTCAGTATATTGCTATTGGAGAACTTGTCACTGCCGACATTCTGTCACAGCACCTTCATTGGAGAACCTGCTAATGTAGATTTATTAAAAGTATTATGTAGATACTGGCAATGCAGTTTCTTCAGAGCACTATCATCATTGGAAATGCATTGAAGATGTTGTAACTGGAAATCTTACCACAGCAATGACCTTTCTTATTAAATTGAAAGATATCAAAACATTTGAAAATAAAAGTAAATCTGAATATAAGATCTAAAATATTCATTGAAAGTCATTTTGGTTGTTGTATTAAGAGTTCTTTCAAAGTATTAAAGTCATGTTAATAGAAAAATGTTTAAAAAATATACACAAAGAACTGTAGTAGAAGTAGAAGAGTGAAATCTAGTTTCTCTCCCCACGGCATGTCTTATTAACATAATAGACCAATTCCGTCAGATTTAAACATCAAATTTGCCAACAATGGGTACACAAGTACGCGTCTAAGGTGAACAATAGGGAATAATAGTGCAGAACATCTAGCGTAGGGTAGCGCGATTCTGCCGAGGGCTATTAAAGGTAATAATTTTCGCTATTTATGGCCCCTTGCGGACCTTAAGGGCGCATTCTTAATCGCTTTCGAGTGCTCTCAGGTGTACGGTTAACACCTCGACGGACAATGAATGCGTTTTACGACAAACAACGGCTAGTTTTCGGGTATTCTTTGAGACCCCATCCCTTACATCTTGGCTCTTAGCTCCCGTTTTGCCGATTCTGGTCGGACAGCCGTGTAAACGTTCGGTGGAGAATAAGAAAAGGGGGTTTAATTACTTTGTTATTTATGCAGGAGAGAGAATTTAAACTCGGAACTGGTCGGTGGGTTTTAGATTCGCGAAGAAATCCACCTCCGGAGGAGAAGGAGGAGATAGCGCCGAGGAGATCTAAGCGACCTCACGGAAAGTTCATTCGTCTAGCACAAGTTCGCACGGGTTCGTTCACCTGAAAATCGGAAAACAACATCTTCCGTTCCATTCAATTCGAGAACCCATGAAAGATTCATCGAAAAACGACGTCGCATTAATTTCAATTTTTAACGGGTTCGTTTCATTTACGCTTCATCTTTTTTTTGCACCTTTAACGGACCCGCGGGTTTATGTTTGCATTGTCTTTGTAAATATTTTGAAAGCGATACGTCCAGCGTAATGTAACACCAATGGTAAAGTGAGAGGGGGAATAAAACCCTGATGGTCGTCGTGTAATACAATCCAAACCGCCAGGAGAGAGTTTGAGGTGTCATTTTTCCTATTCTTTTTGGCAAAAAGGGTCGGGTTATTGTTAACAATGAATCATCTCATCGTTTCCTATTGAATCATCTAAGAGAACAAAGACAAATCGTTACTATAAAAGATTTAATTCGCTGGTGTGGTAGGTATTTAATCGGTGGTTACCCCAAAAAAATAAAACTACCTCTTCCATCTTTTTTAATGTTATCCTTTGTTTTCTTTTTAATTTTGGCTCGATCCGAAGCGTGGAGCCATCAGTTAACTCACCGGCCACCAATAATTACTCCGGGGCACGTACAGTCCCTAATTATTATTTGCTCCATCTCCTCCTTTTCAACCTCCTTCATCCTTCCTTTTTCCTCTCAACCTCATCTCCGTTTCGGACGGTGGTCCATCGAGTTCTCGAAGATTGCGTCCGTAGCTTGAGATAAGGAACAAGAACTGAAAAGGAGAAAACCATTTAATACTGGAGTTGTGGAAGAAGGAAAGGAAAACGCGCTTACGAGAGAGTAGCATCGGAGGAGATTTACTCTGCCGCAGGACGAGCAAGCTGGCAGGAGAAGGAGGTGTAGTCCGGTAGCAGCCGCAAGGGGGCCCGAGGGGACGAAGGGGCCCCGCAGACGTGAACGACCTGACCCCGCGCTCGGGCAACAGGTAGCGGCGACCGTAATTTATAAGCTACTTTGAGCGTTTTATACACCGAATTACACCCGGGACGGGTCCTGGAACCCTCCACCTTCATCTCATTCGCTACCTCCAAAGTAAAGTGCGTGGGCACGTGCACAATTTTAATCGAACCAAATCAACTTGAAAAAAATATTTTATAAGATATGTTACTTAGAATTATGCAGGGACAGATATCTTAACCTGTTTACATAGATAACAATATCAATAAGTCTATGATCCATAAGTTATATAACAAAATATCTTTGCATTTACATATAGATAAAGTAAAATTTTCCATCTCTTCAATCAGAAACAAAAAATACAAATGAAAGAAGTTGATCAACATTCAACAATAGCTATACTGTACTAAAACGCGTTTGTTGACTTGTGTATATTTACAGGATTATTTTGTTTGTTTAACGCAGTCGGACGATGAGACGGCGTCACACCCACATTTTCGCAATTTACCGTACAGTTTGAACAGATAGATCCCGTGGGTGTAAACAAAACTTATTAGAACCTTGTCAGGAGACGAATTTCTTTTTCTCGCTTCACTCGTATCTCTTTTCTTCATTTTGTAACCGTACAACTTGAAAAAGGCACTATGCAAATTAACGTAAGGGTGCCTCTTTTATCTCTCTCCACAACGGGATGAGTTCTTGAATCTGCAGAACCTGTCGCACACCTATATGGGTAGGTATGAAAAGAGATGAACGCGAGCGAGCCCTTTGAGGGTACACAATGCAACACTTGTGCTTAGTTCCTTTGTCGTTTGAGTAACAGGACTCTACCGACTTTGCTGGGAACACCGCGTCCAACGACTTTCTCAACGAATATCAGATAACGCTTTGCAAAAAATATTTGCACAAGGACAAAGCGTCATGAATAGGCAACGTTTAGCGGCTGGAGAACGCGTCTCTATGTACACAATACATTAAAACTTTATTAAAAACTGGTTATAAAAAAAGTTTCTGTAAAGATTTTTGTGAAAGATATAGATGATACAACCCACATAAAAATAGACGAAAAAGAACAAAAAGGTAAAAGAAGAAAAGCGTAGATTGGTAAACTGATAGTCGTAAGGATATGTATGTGACAGGGGTACCAACGGTTCGAGAGATCGGAAGAAGGAGTGAAAGCGGCTGCCGTCGAAGCGGTAAGATCAAAAGAAGCCGGTCACTGCTACCGGTCTTCGCTCTTCGGCGGTCGAGGAAATTAACCGTAACCTTGGAAGGATAATTCACGCCGTTTTCTGCACCGCGGCCAACCAAAAAGCGCCGCGAACCCAACGAAATTACCTTTCTTGTACCACCTTTACACCGATACAAAAATAAACAATATAAAAAAAATATTGTCGCTACTTCGCCGCCTCGTCTACAAGACCTTTAATGGTTTGAAAATGCGGTCGAACCACTGCGGTGGTTTCTTTCACACGTACGGTAATAGTGTTACAATTTCCTTTTTTAATTCCGCTCTGAAATTATTATCTTATTAACTAGGTAAGAAAATGTTATTGTGTGCTCTTTCACGGAGAAATTTTTAATGGGCACAATAAAATTATCAAGATTAAAATTGTAATCATTAATTAGTACCTTTCGGTTCATTTTAAACATTTTTATATATCCCATTATCTTCATTGATCTTCATGTAAATTAAAATAATATTTGATGATATTGATAACTGTCAAATTAGAGGTTAAAATAATTCTAAGTTTTCATAGCGACATCTAGTGTAAATTTTAACTAAAAAAATTTGAAGAAGAAATGATTTTAATAAAACACTATTTTTTCTTGAAATGTTTATAAATATGCTTGTTAAAAAGGTTAATACTTTTTATTAAATTAATTATTTAATTCTATTCCATATACAAACATATAAATCTCTGTTAATAACTTCACTTTGGTCGGTAAAGCAGTACTTGAAATTGATTGTAATTGATTGTCATTTAATTGTGTTATATATAATTCAAGACTCTAGATCTAGAGTAAGTTGTGTTATAAATAGACGCTGTAACTGGGATATAAGAAGAACTAGTTTCCAAATCCCCCATTATAAGAAAGAAGTACAGTAAGTTCTTGTTTTAATTGTTATTCACCGTTAGATTGTTATATACAGGGTGATTCACATAAGAACCGACACCGAGCAAGGTGTCGCACCCTTTGAAACACTCAATTGGGTTCAATTTCCTACCAATTAATACCCTTGGTACACTCATAATAACGTATACCAAATTTGGTTTTTCTAGCTTAATGTATTACGAAGATATTAAACTTTTAAAAAATTTAATAACCAACTTTGAAGGCCTATAACTCCTCGGGTGTACAACTTGGTATAGAGGTAAGTTACGTTAAATCATCTTAATTTATTGTCCTCTACATGTATTGCCCTTATGTCGGTTCTTATGTGAATCACACTGTATTTTTCATTGAACCAAAAATAGACTTAGAACTAGAAAGCTTCGAGATGAATGTTTCTAGTTCTTGATGTAGTGTTAGTTCTAGTACCAGTGTTGCATGACGTCACGAACGTCTTGCTGTGCCCACTCTAACACACACTAATAAGTACAATTTTGAAATCTCTTTTATTGCATTCTACAATTCAAGTGTCATAGTGTTTTAGTGAAACATTTTTCGTAATTTTTACCTATAAAACGTGTTAAGTGAAAACAAATAAAATAATGTGTAATAAAATCTTTTGAATCCATACAATTAACAATATATCATATCATTTACCGTTACAGGATACTTTAAAACTCACACCATGATCTTGGACAAGAATTACAGAGATATCACATATCCGTGCAACGGTTTAATGCTTTCAACTCACACGGTGAGCGAAGTTACGGATGTCATAGAACCCATAATACGTTTCGAACGCCCTCTACTTGCCACCTGTGGGAAACGAACGCCGACAAACGGTCAGTTCGGGTCCCATGACGAAAGTAAAGTTTAATTAGAAGCGCATAATTCGTTGTGCAAAAACGATGTAAATATGGGGTGAGAGAGTGAGAGGTTTTCAGAACAGGTACAGGCATGAATAAACACCTGAGAAAAGGGATATGCTCCGAATTTCGGGGATGGCACACGTGGGCACCGAAAACTGGACTCGTTGGACAAGGAGATTTGCCAACGACTCCACCGTATATTTTTATCCATTTTTTTTTGCGAATATGAATTTGTAATTTAAACGTGGGAAAAAAAGAAAAAAAGATTAGATAAGTATTGGCTAAAAATTGCTTAAGAATGACTTGGGTAGTAATTAAACAAAATTAGAAATCGCGGTGGCGTGAAGAAATAACACGGTAGGGATGGTGCAGGTTGGTTGTTGATGGTTATCTTACTTCTGCAATTAGGTCCCCGGTGACGAAGGCAACAAAGGAAGCCAATTGACACGAGGGTAATTTAAGCGTCGAGTCGGCGGTTTTGGCCTTGAGAAAACCAACGACAAAGTGTGTGCAGTAAAACTGAGATAATGAGGTCCGAAACGGACTTGCTTGGTAAATTGAGTGTAACGAACTATTGTACACAGATAAAAACTTATAATTTCAATATATCCATCTATACATTCAGCATATACACGATATAACGATTTTTTTGAAGTGAAGTCACTTGAAATAACCTTCAATTGAATAAATGAGTCGACGAAGGTAATGAATACAAAAAATGCTTACTAAATTGAGTCGTATTCATGTTTAGCAGTCGTTTAATCTGAAAGCTGTCAATCCGCAAAGACCTAATCCTATAATTAATTGCATGGCGATTTGTTTTCTTGCCGGTATAAATCTTCGGGACCTCCTCCGGATGGTTTATATTAAGAGGATGCAGTGGTGAATTATAACCAGGGCCGTGCTGTTTCAGTAAGCAAGCAAAACGCTGTTACGCGCCGCGTACCATATAATACGTGAAACACATTGCGCCATTCATCTACTTCTTCTTTCCCGTTGTACCCAGTCTGATTAATACTCAGCGCGCGTCTATCTTGTTCCTGATCCAATTAACCAGCCTCCGAAGAAGGACGTTCGACATTTTCATCTTTGTTTTACTTATTTTTTCGCTTTTACTCATTTCTTTTTCAATCTTGAAGCTCATTCAAACGTTTTTTGCTTTAAACGCGTTTTAGTTAACAAAGGGCTATTTAAATAAAGTTAAATAATTACGATTTTAGATTTTTTAAAATAAAAAAGTTTCCGGTTGCGAAACCCACAATCAAAATGTCGTACAACAAAAGTAACCCGCCGATTTAATCTAAGGATAAAAACGATCCACTCCGGAGTTAATGATGAAAAATGAATCCGAGGAGTTATTTATCTTCAGGACAATAGACTCTGTATTCAACTTGATTCAATCTCTTCTAAAGCTGTCGTCACCAAAGAAACATATTTTTTCCTTTATAAAATAAATTTTTCTTTTAAACTAAAATAATACAAAGATAAATGATTTTTTTATGGAAGTTATGAAGAATTGGCTACTGTAGAGAGGATTTGCTACCCCATAGAGGGGCGTGGAGTCGTATCCCGAATAACGTCTCATAAATATGCTTCGTGCGCGATAAATACAGAGTGGAAGAAAGAATTATGTGACGCCCGCGTCGGGAGAACGCGTCGTTCGTAATAAGCGGCCCCCGCTGTAAACCTACGAAGCCCTTTTTCCATCTTTTCTTTTGCGACCGCGACCAATATTTACGACTTCTACCTACCACTTGATTACAAGTGAACATATCATCCAACGGAAGGCCAAATTTCCATTATAACAACACTATTCCATCCATTTTATACTTATTTACAATTAAATTTAATTATTTAGATTATCAAATTTGACACCTTAATGTGTCAAATGTCAAAATTAAAAAAAAGAAATTTACAGTTTTTAGTTGAGATTTATATTAACAGCCACATAGTCTGATCATGAGCTCAATAACATAAAGCCTTAAGCCCATAAAGCACGTCATCAACAGCTACCACGATCAGAGAATTTTAGCGCGAAGAAAATGATTCAAATTGAAATTAATGCAACATTGGAAATTATTGGAGCAATATAATTGAAATAGCTTAAATCGGAAAAACTGCATCATTTCTGGTTGATAACGTTTGTTGCAGAAACTTAGCAAAATGATACAAGTGTTTACAGCCCTCAGAAACACTATATTTTTTCTGGGCTGGATTGAGTTGGGTTGGGTGCAAATTGTGTACGCATGCAGAACCTGCAAATATGCCATAATGATCAAGCAGAACGTCGAGCAACTAACGAGAGTGCAGAGAGGTATCCTGGAAGGGTGACTACTTACTTGGGGATATGCTACCAGTAGACCTACACATTAAGAAGAGGTTGGGTTGGGCAGCACGAAAGTGAGACCAAAGACTTAATTGAAAAAGTTTTATCCGTGTGGATGAGACGGGAGTGGAGCGAGCCGAAATATCACGTCAGCCAGTTTATGGGGGGACACGGATGCTTCAGAAGCTATCTGTTCATCTGTTCAGATATACTGCGATAAAGAGGACGACAACGTGTGTTCTACACACGTTGATCCAGTGTAGCAGGTGGAAAGACCTTCGAATAGAGATGGAGAATAAATTGGGAAGTTTAACTCTTGATAACTGTGTGGAGACGATGATAGTAAGCGAAGGGTGGCGGTGGAGAAATACATAAGAGATGTTGTCAGTGCAAAGGAGAAAGAGGAAAGAACAGATTAACTAATACGAAAACAGAAGCCGCCTGTGCGATGGAGAAAACTCGTAAAGGTAGTTCCTCACAGGAAAAAAGCAGAAAATTAGTCCCACACTCCCGGCCGAAGAAACATTATTTGCTTATTACAACAACTTCAAAACTCCAAGAGTAGGCCGTGGTGCATAACGCATTTTCTCCTCCCCAGTGCAAAGAAAAAGCGTTGGGTTGGATTGGCTAGGATTGGGTTGGGACGAAGACATCGTGAAGTGCCATCGTGCCAGTGGGGTTAACAACAAATATAGAGAAAACGAAAATAATGGTGTGGACTAAATCAGGCAGAGTCATGGACGGTGACACGGAACAGCTGGCGAGAGATTTTAAGCCCTGAAATAACATATGGCTGTGGGACTTGGATATTAATTCAATTCGATATTATGTAAGAAAATAAAAAATACATGAAAATTAATAATAATAAATAATAATAATTTATTGTCTCCAGATTACAATATTACAAAAAAGAACAACATTATCCATAACTAATCTAAATCCTACCCCTTTCCCCAGCTTCTCCCTGTTTCCCTACGTCTCCTTGCAGCCACCGCCTCCCCCATCTATCTCCTTACTTCCGTCCTCTCCCCCAACACCTGTCTCCAATCCATCATGTGATGGAGTGAGAAAATTAATAAATTACTAGCTAAAGAGTAAGAAATCATCATTCCCTTATTAGTCCTAGTGTTAGGATCCTCATCCTTAGGTTACCAAGGGTTTTCGCAATTATTTATCTCACTTAATCAGCCCTTTTCTTAATTTTATCATTACCATTGGAGAGCATCCTAGTTTCTTTTCGTCGTCTACTTAACGCTTTAGGGCTTGTTGATCTTCACCTATCCTTCAGACCACGTCTTTCTCGGGCGTCCCACTGATGGTCTTCCTCTTGGTTTATACTGCAGTGCCAATTTTGGTATTCTGTCATCATGCATTCTCTGCACATGGTCCATCCATTTCCCTTTGCATTCTTTGATTGTAGAGTTAACTGCAAAAATTTCCAGTTCCTCTCTAATATCTTCGTTTCTGATATGATCCAATCTATTGCAGCCCTTGGTCGCTTTTAGAAACTTCATTTTCGCGGACTATATCTTGCTTAGGTCCTTTTTCCTTGTCACCCAACCTTTGCTGCCATATGTACATCAGGGTCGGTATTTCCATTGTCTTATAAAAGTCATTTGAGTATCCTTCTTACATTTATTACCCAAAATAAGTTATTGATTTTGCTTAACTTCATCCCTCTCTTAACTTCATCATTACCTTCAGAGAGCATCCTAGTTTCTCTTATATTCAGAAATCAACTTCACTTTAATATTTTACGTGTTCAATCAGGAAATCATTATTGAATGCAATATCAGCTGTTAGTTTGACATTTAAACATGTCAAATGTCATATTAAAAAAATTTTTAATTTGAGGTTATGATTGTTGTTGGAATAGTTTTATTATAAAACTTTTATAGTATCTAAGCGAAGATAAATGATTGGTTTCGGGGTATGGCACTGGTTTAGTCTTGGTTCGCCAAACACAAAGAACACTTTATTGCATTTTTCACGGACTACTGCAGTTCACCATTAAATAATTTGTTGCCACCGAGCGGTTCTCTTTACTTTTTTGCTCTTTTCCTCTCCCTCTGTGTTCATCTGAAACCGGTAGCGCTCCTCCCGAAACAATAACCGGCTCGTATAAACGAAAAAAAATTGTATACTTCGAAGAACACGGAAATTTTTTTAAATAAACTAACGCCATCTTTTAGAAACCCCAAAATTCAATAACCCGATTTAAATTAAATTTAAATAAGCGCCACCTGTTGGTTATTGGATAAACTAAAAGTTTTGAACGATTTATTTTTTTTGTGTTTGTTACGATAAGTCGGTAACTTTCATGCGATTTTAATGAGAAAACTATAAAAATTAACGTTGCGAAAACGTTTTAGAAACGTTATAAATTAACAACGCGATTTAAATTAAATTTAAATAAGCGCCACCTGTTGTTTGTCGGATAAACTAAAAGTGACGCCAGCGCCATTTTGTTTGTGAACCTACCGTTTTTCGGTTCGCTTTGTTTTGAACGAGTTTTTTGTGTTTGTTATGATAATTCGGTAACTTTCACTCGATTTTAATGAGAAAACTATGAAAATTAACGTTGCGAAAACGTTTAAATCCGCAAAAAAAATGCTCGGAAACGTTAAGAAAAGTAAGTCTTTTGTTTTTTTGTTAAATAACAAACAATCTTTTCAAACTTCACCTTCAAATTTCCTAATTTCCAGCGAAATATCAAAGAAACCCCCAAATATCTACCGAAAAATCGCCGAAGCACCATCACCCCTAACAAGAAACACCGTTTTTCTTCAAAATAATAATATATTTGAATAAAAAGTAAGTATTGTATATCACAACTTTTTTTAAGCTTTAAATAGTTTTAGTTTGTATCTAAAGGAACCACCGTGGGGGTGTTATTTTGAGGAAAATCAACATATCTCCGCCTCATTGAAGATGTTAATACACATTTACATTCTTGATCATCAAATGTAGTTCCGGTGGTGCAAATCGTTGAATTTCTACATTGGCATTCACAAGATTCTGAGTCCCATAATTTCTTATATTCTTTTGCACACTTTTTCTGCTCATCCAAGTTACGGCAAACACATCTGCATTCATTTTCACGATATTCTTGTCGTAATGTGCAATGCTATAAAAATTTTATTGAATTTTTTTTTTTAATTTTTTGTGTTTTATTATTTACCTCCGCTTTAACTTTACATCCACATGCACATTTTTTATGCCGCTCTAATGTTACAGCTATTTTTTCTACAAATCGTAGTTTAGCACCTCCAGAGAATTCCGTTTTGATAACCTATAAAAATGAAATGATTTAGATTGAAAACTGTTGAATGATTTGTATAATTCAAGAATCATCATGTGGCTTAAGCATCGACAATTTTTTTCGACAACAAATAAAAAAAAAGTGCGAAAAAATCTAAAACTTCCAGAAAAAATCCTTTATAGTTTCGACGTAACCTCACTTTTTGTGACGTCATCGATCATGCTAACCATATATTTGGTTAAAACCTATATTTTCGGTTGAAATACGGTTGCTTCTTAAGTTTTCGACGCACAACGATTAAAAGGTCGTTTATTACCATCTATAAACTAAAGTAGGGATGCAATATTGCTCATAAAAACATCGATGTTTTCCAAAAGTGAAACATCGACGTTTTATACGAGTGGTGTCCACTAATTTTTGATCAAGATCGACTTTTTATATAAATGTCCTATAAACATCCTTTTTTTTTGCTCTAAGGCCCAGATATAGATATTTCAGATTTATGATTTTCTTGGCGAACGACGTTATGGCCACCACTGATTTAGAGCTTATAAATAAAAAAGTAGTAATAATTGAGTTCAATCTTGTTATGGATCTAGTCTCTATCGCCCATTACCAAGGTTTTATGTATAAAAAGTTTTTCTCCATCGCTTTTAGTTTCTAAATTAAGATTGAGTTAATTTTCGAAAATCAACAATTTTGATGTTTAATCGATTTAGAGCTTATAAATAAAAAATTGTAATAATTAGGTTCAATCTTTTTATGGATCTAGTCTTTATGGTCCATTACTAAGGTTTTATGTATAAAAAGTATTTCCCCATCGCTTTTAGTTTTTGAGTTATGATTGAGTTAATTTTCGAAAATCAACAATGTTGATGTTTAGTCGATTTAAAGCTACTAAATAAAGAACGGTTATAATTGGGTTCAATCTTTTTCTAGATCTAGTCCTTATGGTCCATTACTAAGGTTTTATATATAAAAAGTATTTCTCCATTGCTTTTAATTTTTGAGTTATGATTGAGTTAATTTTCGAAAATCAACAATTTTGACGTTTAATCGATTTAGAGCAGTGGTGTTAGTGGACACCACTGCTCTAAATAATACTCTATATAATAAACATTAGACCTAGAACTAGAATCATTCGGGTTTAGCCATCTTTAGAGACGTGCGGCTAAACCTGAATGTTTGTAATTCTAGGTCTAATGTTAGTTCTAGTGGCAGTGGTAGGTAGCGCTAGTTAGGATAAGATATCACTATGTTGCTTATTTTTATTGCACTAAAACTAGAACTAACACTAGACCTAGAAATAAAAAGTATCGATGTTTCTAATTCTAGGTCTAGTGTTAAGTCTAGTTTTACTATCACTAGAACTAACACAAGACCTAGAACTAGAATCATTCGGGCTTAGCCGTCTTGAGAGACGTGCGGCTAAATCCGAATGTTTCTAGTTCTCGGTCTAGTGTTAGTTCTGATATTGCACTAGCACTCCGACTAGAACTAACCCAAGACCTAGAACTAGAATCATTCGGGTTTAGCCGTCTTTAGAGACATGCGGCTAAACCCGAATGTTTCTAGTTCTAGGTCTAATGTTACTTCTAATGACAGTGGTACGTAGTGCTACTTGCTATAAGATATCACTATATTGCATATTTTTATTGAACGAAAAGTAGAACCAACTCCACATCTAGAACTAGGAGGTTTCGGGTTGGGTTGGGTTTCTAGTTTTCGGTCTAGTGTTAGTGCTAGTAATAACACAGAGTCTATTGACACACAGTCTATCTAACGACAGGTAATCGGTCGTTAGGCATCGAAAGCCTAAGAAATATAAGGGTATTTCACTAGATGATTCTTAAATTTTTCCAATGATTTATTACTTACTTGAAAGTTAACATTTTCGATTTCCATAGGTTGACATTCCAATTTGTTATGATTACAACATCCCCCACATCGCTCGATTCTCGTACAACTTGGTAAATACATAATCGTAGGGTTTGGTGATTGCCTCAATGAAACTGTTTGTAATTCGGGGATGCATTGAGCTGGTTTTGGTATTTGCACATTCGCTCTTTCTTCGGATTCGCCAAATCTGTCTAATTAAATAAAATTTATGCAGTCGGAAACTTTTCCGATGATATTAAAATTTTATTTCATAAATTATTTATAGATAAAAATGGAATCATTTACAAAGGAAGATCAAGAAATCGCACAAAAATTAATGGATTTCTACACCGATTTAGTAGAAAACCACGTCGATTTTCTATCATACTCGTTATCGGATCGAGTGATTTTAGATTGGTTCGGAAAAACGATTAAAGGCGAACGAAATATAGCCCTCCACTTAAAAGACAACACAAAATTCGTACACTTGCTTGAAAATTTACAACCAGTATTCAAAATCGGTCATCGAGACACTCACATTGTCGATGTTTCAAAAAAGCAAAAATCGTTAACTTTAAATGACTCATCCTCGTTAGTTAACTCCGACGAGAAAACTCCGCCAAAAACTGATGCTGGTTCTAGTCATATTTTCGAACAAGGACAAGGTGATGGTTTACACAATTGCGAATTGCCGGTTTCTCCGATAAAGAAATTTAAAAAATCGAATAGTGTGGAGGAAGTTGTTAAAATCGAAGATGAAGATGATATGATAAATTGCGAGGAGTGTGCCCCGATCAGATTTGTTCAAGCCGATGGGTTTATTGAATTTCGTAAAAAAAGTGCGAAAAAATTGCAAAGAGAAACCAAGTGGAAACGACCCTGCAAATTGGAAATAGCTTACTCGGTTGTTGGAGATAAAGACTTTACAATTCATTTGATTATTTATAGTAATGAAATGAAATGCAAAAGAAATTTGTTAAAAGATTTTGAAAGTATCGAAGACGAGTGATTTTTTTTGTTTGTTGTTGTAATTGGTGTTGTTTAGTAAGTTTATTTATTTATGAGCTTGTAGTGCAATGTTTTTGTTTGTACTTTTTGATGTAGATTAATTAATTGTATAAGTGTACATATTTAAACGTACCTGGTTTAGTGCAAATTTCATTTTTATATGAACCGAACGAACTTAGATTCAATCAAATTGAATTATTTTTTTAGAAATAAGGTTTGTATCCCCATTTAATTAATTAACTTAGTTAAACGAAATATGCACAAAAAGGCGAGCATATATTAATTTGCTACGATTGATTTAGCAAGATATCATTTCATGTAATATAACCCCTTCATTTACTTGCCTCTTCAATTATTCTTGTGATAAGAAATTCTTTTGTGCCAAACGTGTAAAAAATAAATTAAATTGCGAAAGCGATTGTTGCTTTAAGCTTTACATTTTTTGTACATACTCAGTGTTTAGAGTATAAATTAGTATTTACGAAATTGTATTTTTTTAATAATAAAAAGTTATATTTTTTAATCTATTGTTTATATAAGAACCCTTTATTTCTAAATGAATATAGCCTATAATTAACAATGTATTCAGTAATTTATCAATTACCGAAGTTAAATGGAATAAACAATCACTATACTCTGTTTTTAAGCCAGGAGGAGTAAACGCGAAAGTCAGATTTACACTAGGAAAAATCACCAGAAAATATCACTAGATATTTTGGCGGTAAATTTAAATTAATAATTATTATTTATTTATTTACTTATTATTGTATTTATTTTCGTTTGTTATCGTCAACACTATACATACAAATTAACATTGAAGTTATGAGTGTATTTATTTCAAAATATAATAAAAAAGGGTTTAAGAACACAAAATATACAATAATGACACGAAACTGTCGAATT